>PVIR01037044.1:0-15419 GCA_004026965.1 Petromus typicus | reverse complement strand
GGCCTCATGCATGCTAAGCAGGTTCTACCTCGGCGTCCTGTCCTCTTTATTAAAGAACTCACTGTCTGTCTTGGCAAGTCATTCCATTTTGGGATATTTGTTCTTTAGTATACAACAAATATTTTAAACAAACAAGGAACATAGAGTTTAAAAAACCCTCTCTAGGACCAGGAATTTAGCTCAGTGGCTCTGACGCCTGATTTGCATGCCCAAGAGCCTGGGTTTGGTCCTGGTAAGGTGTGGTGACTCCCCACCCACCAGCAATCAGTACCACAAACTACAGTGCTGGGTGTGGTAGCTCACACCTGTAATTCCTGCACTCAGGAGACAGAGGCAGAAGGGTTGCTGTGAGTTCCAGGCTCACCTGGATTACGTGGTGAGCTCAGGGCCAGCCTGAACTACAAAGGAGACCCTGTCTCAAAAAACAAACAAGCAAAACCCAACCATTCTATACTTCTTTTTTAAAAGAGGGAAATAAATTTGTAGCCCCTTCTTTTATTTCCAGTACTGACTATTGAGCTCAGGGCCTTTATACTGAGCTATAGGTATAAAAAGGCCCGTAGGCCTTTTAAAATTTTTATTTTCAGATAAGTTGTCCCAGCGAGGTTTGAAATTGGAATCTTCCTGTCTGAGCCTCCCAGAGTGCTGGCGTTCCAGGCATGTGCCACCACCCCTGGTTTATAGCTTTTAAAAAGCAACCCAGCCCTTTTATCTGATGATTATAGCAGTACTATTTGCTTATTTCAGAATATTTGGAAACATATAAATTTATAAAAGAAAATGCCTGTTATGTCATGACCCTCATGTAGTTATGACTATTAATATTTTGATATACATTCTTTTGCTGTCTTTTTTTTGTGTGTACATATCTCATTCATAAATAGGACTATATAATTTTACATCATGTTTCAACTGTTAACATTTTCTATACAATGAAAATATTTCTGCCTTTATTATTTGACGTCATGATTTTTGTGGCTACATATCATTTTGATGAATAAATTAATTTTTTTTTTTTTTTTGAGACAAGTTCTCTCTTTGTAGTTTGGCTAGCCCTGAACTCACTATGTAGCTCAGGCTACCCTCAGACTCATAGCAATCTTCCTGCCTCTGCCTCTTGAGTTCTAGGATTACAGGCATGAGCCACCACACCTAGCATTGTGATTTGTGGTAGCGAGTATAGAACTTGGGACCTTGTACTTGCCAGGCAGACACCAGAACCACTATCTAAATCCGTGGCTCCTGGTTTTGGCTTTTTGAGATAGAGGCTTTTTTACATAGTTCAGACTGGCCTTAAACTCCCTACTAGCCTAGGTTAAATTGCCTTGAATTTATGGCAGTCCTCCTGCCTCATCCTCCCAAGTGCTGGGTTTACAGGTGTGCACCATTAAATTTGTTTTTGTTTTATTAGACAAGGTCTCCCTGTGTAGTTCAGGCTTTCCTCAAACTCACCTCCTAAGCGCTAGGATTACAGACATGGGCCACCATGCCTGGCTGGTTATCTGATTTTTTAACCATCGACTTATCATCATCATCATCACCATCATTTTTATTATTATGATTTTAGTTTTTTGAGTTCAGTGTCTTACTATGTAGCCAAGGCTGATCTTGAATTCTTTATGTGGCCTGGGCTGACCTCAAATTGGTGGTAATCCTGAAGCTCTTGAGTGCTGAGGTTAGAGCTGTGCTCCACCATGCCCAGCTCATCCGTTTATTATTGAATCATTTAGGTTATTTCAGAATTTCTGCTACTATAAATAGCTCTTTGGTGAACATGCTAGTACTTAGATCTCTGTATATCCAATGATTTCTTTAGTATGGATTTTATTTTATTTTTTTAATAATTTTATTGAAACATCCTTGGAATACATTTTGATCACATTTGTCATGGAGAATTTGTACCTCTACATGATATGTCTTGATTCTTGTTTTTCCCCATAACTCTGCCCTCCCTACAACTTCCCTCTCCCCCCATTTACATAAACATTGTTTCTTTAGCATGGACTTTAGAAGTAAGATTACCGGATTAAAGATATAAACCTGTGAAAGTGCTACTAACTCAAGTGATCAAATTGCTATTGTATTTATGGTGTTTCCAGTGAGATATGATAGTCTATCTGAAAAAAAAAGCACAGGGCCGGGGATTTAGCTCAGTGATTCCAGCACCTGTCTTGCAAGTGCAAGGACCCGGGTTTGATCCCTGGTAACCACACACAATACTGGGCGTGGAGACTCATCCCAGCAGCAACCAGTACCACACACCACAGTGCCGGGCGTGGTGGCTTACACCTGTCACCCCAGCACCCGGGAGGCAGAAGCAGGAGGATTGCTGTGATGTGAGTTTGAGGCTGAGCTCAGGGCCAGCCTGAACTACAAAACGAGACCCTGTCTCAAAAAACCTTAAAAAAAAAAAAAGCACAGCATCTTGATTATTATTTAAATTTGTATCAAGCCTATAGGTGTTGAGTGATTTTTTTTTGGTTTGATTTGAGTTTATCTTTTTTTTTTTGAGACAAGGTCTCACTCTGTAGTATAGGCCAGTCTTGAACTCACTATGTAGTCCAGACTGGCCTCAAACATGCAGTGATTCTCCTGCTTCAGCCTCCTGAATGCTAGGATTACTGGTGTGAGCCACCACACCCTGCTAAGGCCATTCTTTTGTCAATTTCCTTTGCCCACTTTTTCTATGGGATTGGCTTTTTTTTTTTTAATTTAAACTTCCAACAATTCTAATATAAAAAAGAGTGAGCCTCTTTTATAGAATATAGAATATATTGTATAATATAGAAACTATAAAAATTAGAGAACTCCTGCCCTTCGGTCCTGAATCAACCTCTTCAGAGAGCTCATCTAGTTTCAAAACATGAACTATTATTTATATGCTGATGACTCCATCAAAAAATATAAACTGCTTTTAAACCTGATGGTGCAGCTGGGTATTTTTGTCCTTGATCCTCACTGAGAACAATGCCTGGAATGTAAGAGGTACTCAGTACATATTTGTTGAATGAGTTAAAGTACAGTATTATTACTATTCCCATTCTGCAGATGAAAAAAACAGGTTAGAGATAACTTGCCAAAGTCTGTACAGCTAGGAAATGGTAGAACTATAAATCAGATGTATGTTCTTACTCACAATGAGCACCTTCCTCTGATATGATGTGTATGTTGATGTTTTTCTGTTTTGTTGAAACTCACTTCACCACAATACATGTGTATGTGAAAATGGGAATAAGGATAGTGTATATGAGAGGTTGTTTGGGGAAATCCAGGTGCAAGTGAATGTGTGAAAAGGTCGATATTAAGGACATGCAAATTGGGACCAAAGTTGGGGAGACCTTACAAACCCTCAAGAATTTAGATTCCATCACAGTCGGAAATGGCCGAGACTCTTGCAGACACCTGAGCCGAGAGGGGTCGCTGAGTGTCTTATAGTTACCAACCAATGATTTATTGCCTAGGTTAAATGAAATTCTGTCTTTTCCCCCTGAATCTTTCACTCACTTCATATGTAGAAATAATTAGATCTGTCTGATCTCCAAGCTCATGGCCTCAATGTGTTGTGTTTGAGACAGGGTCTCAGTATATACTTTAAATTGGCCTGTGTTTGTGGTGATCCTCCTGCTTCAGCCTCCCTACCATACACAGCAATAAGAGTCTTGGGCCGCAGATTTAGCTCCGTGGTTTTGGCATCTGCCTGGCAAGTGCAAGGTCCTGAGTTCGATCCCCAGTAACCACATACCACAGTGCTGAGGCTGGTGACTCATGCCTATAATTCCAGCACTCAAGAGGCAGAGGCTGGAGGATTGCTGTGAGCTCAGGGCCAGCCTGAGCTGTATAATGAGTTCAAGGCCAGCCTGAACTACAAGGCCCTGTCTTGGGCCCTGTCTCAAAAAAAAAAAACAGTCTTGGTTCCATAGTTAGAGGTGTTCCTTAGCCATTGTACTTGTGGTCTTAGGACTCTGATTCCCCAGCTTCCTGCCCACACCGAGAGCTGTCTGTCTAGTGGAAGACACCTGCACTGCGGAGAGTGCTTTTCCCTTGAAAGAGGCTGAGAATCTAGGGACAAATTCTTCCTCTCTCTTTAGTCTCCATGAGATGTCTTTTCTTCCTAATATGTTCTTTCTAAGTGGGTTACAATTTAATTTCTTAACCAACAGGCATTTTTTTCCCCTCACAATTTTCATGGCAGTTGGCCTTGGAACTTTCTAGATTCCTGAGACTCAAATTTTCCTACCTTTTCTTTCCTGCTAAAAATTATTAATCCCCATTGCTTCTTGGCCTTTTGGCTAATATGGGATGTAAAATTATCAACCTTATCTCCTATTCTGTAAATATATTTAAACTTAGTTAAAATTTGAATTAATATTTTCTCTGATAACAAAAGGAGTAGTTATTTAGTACACATAGAAAAAATTAAATACACATAATCAAAAAAATTTTAAACCCCCCAAAGGCCTTATCATCTCAAATTAAACAAGGTTGCTTTGCTTTCTTTTCTTTTTTTATTTTTTCATACTAGAAGAATTGAACACAGGGCCTTCACACTGAGATGTAGGTTTAGCTTTTTTTTAAATTTTAATTTTAATTTTTGAGGCATTGTGTCACTAAGTTGCCAAGTTGCCCAGGCTGAGCTGAAATTTGGGATGTTCCTGTCTTAACCTTCCAGAGTACGAGGATTACAAGTATGTGCCACTGTACTTGGCCAAACATGACTTTTTAATTCATATCCTTTTCTTTGTTTGTTTCTTTGTTTCTTTCTTGAAAGTGCTGGGGACTGCACCCAGAGCTTTTGAGACAAGGTCTTATAAAGAGGCTAAACTGCTCAGGCTAGGGTTGAACTTGGAATCCTCCTGCCTCACCTTCCTGAGTGCTACAGTTACAGGCATGCACCCTGTGCCTGCTTCAGCCTCTTTTCTTTCTTTCTTTTTTTTTTTTTTTTTAAGGTTTTTTTGAGACAGGGTCTCGCTTTGTGGTTCAGGCTGGCCCTGAGCTCAGCCTCCAACTCACATCACAGCAATCCTCCTGCCTCTGCCTCCCGAGTGCTGGGATTACAGGCGTGAGCCACCACGCCCAGCACTGTGGTATGTGGTACTGGTTGCTGCTGGGGTGAGTCTCCACACCCAATATGTTATGTGGTTGCCAGGGATCAAACCCGGGTCCTTGCGCTTGCAAGACAGGCGCCGGAACCACTGAGCTATATCCCCGGCCCTTCAGCCTGTTTTCTAACAGACCTTACTCATCTCTACTCCTCAAATACTGGAATTTTTTTTTTTTGGTCATTGTTGTTATTGTTGTTTTGTTTTGTTGTGAGAATTCACTATGTAGTTCAGGTGTCTTTGAACTGTGTAGCCCAGGCTGGCCTGCAGGTTGTGATGGCCTTCCTACGTCAGCCTCTGGAGTGCTGGATTGTAGGCATATGTTACTACTGGAATATCTCCATAATTTTTATTTGGAATTCTGCCAAAAGATCTGCCTTTTTTTCTATATATTAATTTATTTAATCATTTATATCACTGTATACTCATGAATATTCATTTTATACTTTGAGGTATTACTCTAATAATATTTTATTGCTCAAAATTTTCCAGATGTGACCATTGGGAACTCCTTTAGTTAGCTGTAGTGTTTTTGTAACGGAGTCGCGTGTGTTGTGTGAGTCTGTTTTTGGTTTGGGCCAGGGATTGAGCTCAGGACCTCAGGACCACTTGCCAGGCAGGCGCTGGGCCTTTGGAGCATTTCTCCATCCTCTGGTACCTGGTGATGTTTCCGGCTCATTGTGACCATTTCCTGTTCCATATTAGAACCAGCCATCAATCCAAGGAGCTGGGTTCTTTTTATCGGAAAAGGACAGTAGAAGAAACCAAGGTCTAGGTGTTGAGTGTGTTCATTAGTACTGGGATATCACATCTTCCGGGTTCCATTTCCATTTGGTGATTTTTTTCTTCATCCTGGCGACAGGTACAAGGCGGAGGAGGAGGAACTGGAATAGAGCAGGGCTCCTCACAGTGGAGGGCTCCTGGGAGAAAAACACAGCTTCTCTTTAGGAAAATGCTACTAGAGGCCGAATAACAGTTTACAGTGTGGAGCTTACACTGGGAAGGGTTTGGATTAGTGACCTCTGAGAGGACTTCTGAGAGTCTCTGCTCCTGAGTTGTGTTCAGAAAGGCCCATTTGATTATAATGTCTCTTGGCCCCTCATTGACAGGAAGCTCCATGACTCCTGTGTCCCCTCATGTCTGACATGCGACCTTTTTCATGTTACATGTTTTGCTGAAATAGTATTAGATTGACTGGGAGGGTCTGAGAGAGAAAGGGAGAAAAGTTACATGTGGAAATGCAGACAGTGCTACGTGTCAAAGTCTTAGGGACTTAGGGAGGTATTATCCAAGGGTTGAATCACCTTCTCTTTCGTACTGCAGTTATGTCTCCTGTTGGGAGCCTGCTTCCAGAAATCCCCTGCCTGCCACTTCTCAGTCAAACTGTGTGGTACAGCATTGGCTTTTCAAGTGTCGGGGAGCGAAGATGGAGTATCTTGTATCTGTTTGGCTTCCTAATTCTACTAATGTAGTTCTTTTTCTCTTTTTGTCATTATCAGGTGTTTCTCCGCATATCTCTGAAGATCCAGGCCCCCTCCACCATGGCCAGCCGGGGTGGGGGCCGGGGTCGTGGCCGGGGCCAGCTGACCTTCAACATGGAAGCAGTGGGCATTGGAAAGGGCGATGCTTTGCCTCCCCCAACTCTGCAGCCTTCTCCGCTCTTCCCTGTGAGTCGGTCCCCTTCCTTCCTGAGACTTCATGTTCCCTGACTGACCGTGTGTGATCCTGGTTACCACCATCCTCATCTTGCCCGTCCTGAATCTTCTTCCCATCCCACACGGGACACTTCCGGATTAAAAAAGTGTTTACCCTTACTTCTCTCAGCTCTCCAAGCTTTCAGAACACCAGCATGTCCTCCCACGCGCTCTTAGCTGTGGGCTCACTGGAAGCGTTGGTTCAGTCCAGGGGAGGCGCTCTCGGGTTCCGCCTCCAGCCTTCTCTCCCCGACCTGAACACTGCTTCTGCCTCCTTAGCCCTTGGAGTTCCGCCCCGTGGCTCTGCCCTCTGGAGAGGAAGGAGAATATGTCCTGGCACTGAAGCAGGAGCTTCGGGGGGCCATGAGGCAGCTCCCCTACTTCATCCGACCAGCGATCCCCAAGAAAGGTCAGCTGTTGTCAACGTGGGAGTGGCTGTGCTCAGAGAGGCACAGAAGTGCACTAACTGGGAAGATAAGAACTACGCCTCTATGTAAAATACATTACAGTATCTGTGACTTATTTTGTGCCTCACAATAGTCTTGAGCCAATAGGAGCTCAAGTGTTAAGGTCTTCTCTTGTCTCATGTGCATAAATGGAAGTATTGAGAGAAGGTACTAGACAGTGAGCCCAGGGCCTTCACACTGGGCTACATCCCCAGCACTTTTGATTTTTCCTTTTTGAGACAGGTTCTTGCTAAATTGACAGGTCAGCAGGGTTCAAACTTGCAGTCCTCCTGCCTCAGCCTCCCAGGGTACTAGGATCACAAGCATATGCTATCATGGCAGGCTTAAAATTTTTTAACAAAACTTAACATGTTCCAGCCAATGAGGAAAGCACTAGTGCTGGATTCCTGAGCACTCTACCTCTACCTGCCCTGGGGGTCAGAGGGACCACTGGGAGGCCAGGAGAGACTAGCTGAGGGAGGCTGGGGACAGAGGGAATTGACCAAACAGCAGCATTTCAGTATTTCAAAAACTGGTGCTTTCCTGCCGAAGTCCTGGAAGCCCAGGCTCAGGTGGCTTACTGAAATTAACTCCATTGTTGAGGAATAGGGAAGACAGAGACCCTGGGCTCTTACTCCTTAGGATGCACCTTTTTTTTTTTTTTTTCCTGGTACTAGGGGTGAACACAAGGCCTCCACACTGAGCTACCCCTCCTAGCCCTTTTTAAATTTTTATTCTGAAACAGGATCTTTTCAAGTGTCTAAATTGTCCAGTCTGGGCTTGAACTTGTGGTCTTCCTGCCTCAGCCTCTCAGAGTGCTAAGATTACAGGCAGGGGCCACCAACCTATCTCTTGATATAGCAAAATCATTGTATTTTGAGGAGCAAAAGGGTAGGTTAGAAGAATAAAAAGTTCACTGAAGCGACCCCTTGGGCTCTGGGTTTCTGTGGAGAGGACAAATAATTCCTTGCTACCAAAAAGGGTGGACCCTCAGAAACAACCCTGTTCCAGGGAACTGAATGGATAAAACTTTGACTCTTGACCTCTGACCCCCCAGACGTGGAGCGTTACTCAGACAAATATCAGACATCAGGGCCAATTGACAACGCCATTGATTGGAACCCTGGTAGGTGACCGCCCTTCCTTGCCCACCTTTCAAATGCTTGTGATGCTACTCGCCGCCCCCACCCTTCCTCCCCCATGAAGCATCTACAAGTTTGATCTTTAAACTTGCTTCAAAAACTCTGATTCCACTCGCAAAATCCTATTAAACAGCTCCCATTCTCCAGGGCCACGAGAAACCCAGCCCCTTCCTTTCCCTACATTTTGCCTTTCACCAGTCAGGCAGCAGAAACCCCGGAAGGGCCTGACTGACATTGTCACTCTTCCCAGACTGGCGGCGTCTACCCCGGGAACTAAAAATTCGAGTGAGGAAGCTACAGAAGGAGCGTAAGTGTGTCTGGGGAAAAAAAGCATCTTCCAGCAGCTGGAGGGCCTTCCCCTCTCCTCTATATTCCGGCCCAGTCCTAAATTGTTGCTGTTTTCCGTGATGGCCACAAGGGGGGAGTAAAGTGACTTGTTTGCCCAAGGCCAGAGTAAAAGAAAACTAAAGGCTCTGATGGTTAACTCTTTGATCTCCACCAGGGACCACCATTCTACTACCCAAGAGGCCCCCTAAGACCACAGAAGATAAGGAGGACACAATACAGAAGCTGGAGGTGAGCAGGAGGAGCTGTCAGGCCCCAGATTCTCTCTCAGGCCCTTGGTCCGTGCATGCCTCAGTTTTCCTTCTCTGAGCTGAGTCGAAGTTTGTCTTCATATTCATCTTCACTTAAGACCCTGGAAAAGAAGGAAGAGGAAGTGAGTTCAGAGGAAGATGAGGAGAAAGAAGAAGAAGAAGAAAAAGAAGAAGAAGAGGAAGAGGAGTATGATGAGGAAGAACATGAAGAGGTTAGGGACCTCCCGCCCGGGTCCCTCTCCCTGCCCCTCATAATGTCTGGGCTCTTCTTTACACTGGGATGTCCCTGGCAGAGGGTCACAGGGGCAAGGGAGATAAAGCTGCCCACGGGTAGGGGCTTCCCTACCTCCTCTGTCCCAGGCGTGGAATCATGAGACTAGAAGGGAAGGAGAATGCTAGAAGCATGCACATCCTTCTTTTTTTCCATTTCAGGAAACTGACTACATCATGTCATATTTTGACAACGGAGAGGACTTTGGAGGTGACAGTGATGATAATATGGATGAGGCCATATACTGAAGAAAGGCCCTCAATAACACATTTCCCTTTATTTGGGCTATAGAGGGAATAACTGTTACTTTTGTGAACAAAAAAAGCTACCGCCCTGGGGCCTGGAGCTAGGACTGGAGGATAGTGACACATACCATTCCTTCCTCCTCCCCCTGGTATCAACTCTTTTATTCTGGGAGAAGGGAAAAGGGTTAATATCTTAGCCCCACAGGGAGAGAAAGGAGTGTTGAAAGTACAACTGTCTTGTTAGGGCTTAGGCAGCTGTACACATTCCTTCCTAATTTTTATAGCTTTTTGTGCATGTAATAGGAATAAGGCTGATTTTATTTTTTTCTCTTTCTTAAAAGTAGTCTATGTTTGTGGTATAAACAAATTCATTTCGGGTAGTTATATATATTTTTAAATAAAATGTTTTTATCTGTCTGTCTGTCTAGGGTGAATTCTGGAGGGAGAGGCTGCAGGAAGGGCTGAGGGGGACGGTCAGCTGAGCCATTCTCTGCAAGTGAGGGCCCAGTGGGTTACACAGGGGCTGCAGCCTTCTTGTCCCAGGGAGATTCAGGAAGGCACCTGCTGGACCCTCTGGAGTAGGTTGTACAGGACAGCCCATGCCGCCTGCAGACCAGCTAGCCAGTGAGCCTCTGGTCCACTGTGACACGATCACTTCTGTGTGGTGTGCTCACAAGGACACAGGCCCTCCCTTTCCCACACTTGACCTTGATTGTGTCCTTATTTACACAGAATGATTACAGCTATTTTTGTGGGGAAGAGTCCAGAAAGCCAGGTGCAGGGACTGGGGAGGAGGGGCCGACTCGACTCTTATTCGGCTGACTCAGTCGTCTTCCTGCCCTGCACACCCAGCTCCGAAAGGTGAATCTGTGTCGAGAAAGTCCCCTAAATATCCTGGGCTCCACGTGCACAAGCCTGCATGTGGCCGTGTTGCGGGTCCCTTTGGGTTTTTCCCTCTGTGGAATCCAGCCGTTCTCACTCCCTTCTTTGGCGGGAGGAGACAGGCTGTATTGCTTTACGGGAAGTATAAAGAAGGGAGTGACTTAGGGACACTCAGAGTTCTGAGAGATGCTTTCTCGCCCACACAGCTCTCCTCCAGTGAGGTCACTTCCCTGGGCTCTGATTGGCTTCTGCGGAAGCCTTAGACGATCTGATTGGTTGCAGCCTCATGGCATGCAACAGTCACGGACAAGCTGCGTGTCCAGAATAGGAACTGAATAAGGAAGGGTGAATAGATATCTGGGATGCTACCACAGTGGCTCTAGTGAGCATTTGAAAGTATAACATGGGCTGTAGGAGAACCTTCAAGAAGTTTCCCGACCACGTTTTAGCAAGCCAACTGAATTCCCTGTGGTATTGAGAAAGACTGCCAATCTACAGCCAAGTGTTTCTGACCCTGCGGTAAAGAATGAAGTACACCTGCGACTTCTTCAAGCGAAACCGCCTTCCTTACACGACTAGTTTAAAAGTGGTAGTGAGGGGCGGGGAGTTAGCTGAGTGGCGCTGGGGCTGCCTGGCAAGCGAAAGGTTCTGAGTTCAATCTTTGGTACTGCCAAAAAAAAAAAAAAAAGTGGTGAGTGTTGAGATTGACGCAGCCGAGAAAAGACAGAGGAAACAAGAATAGAAGGAGAACATCCCAGGCTTACTGAGCAATTTGTGGTGACTGATGTGTTTCCTTTTCTAACTCTGAAGTATTTTGTGTGAGCAAAGGAGGGTCAGGGTGCCCATCAGAAGGGTTTCCCGAAGCTACACCTCACCTGTGATCATAGCTACTGCTAGGGAGAGATCAGCAAAAGTGAAAGTAAAAGAGGCCGGAAATATTTCCCTTTGTTTTTCTTTTCTTGCCTCACCTCCCCATTCTAACCCGATCAATTCTCTGTGTTGAAGGCACAGTCGGGGAATTTAAGAGCAGGAGCAGAGATTCAGAGAAAGAGGAAAAGTAGAACAACACCCGCCCTTCTTTATGCGCACACATCCTTTTTCCCCGAAATAAGGGAGCAAGTAGGACAAAGGTTGGAATGACCACTTGGGATCCGTTGTACTCACTCAAAGACAAAATGTCAGAAAGGTCCAAGCGTTCTTGGACTCAGCCCTGTCTGGCTTCCTGCCCTTCTTGACAAGTGACATTTTAGGACAAAGCCAGAGACACGAGACCCAGCAGCTTTCCCAGATTCCAGAGCCAGCACAGGCATGAGCTAGATCAGTGACCTTTCCCCGACTTACCAGAGGTGCGGCTGGATGGGCTGAAGGGGCAGCTGAGGCTCAGCGGGCAGGTCAGGGCTGCCGCCCCCTCTGGAGGACCACCAAAGGTGGAGAGGTTGGGGCTGAGGCTCTGCTAACAAACGTTAAACAAAACCCACACAGTGCTCATCAGCCCTGTAACATGCCTGCCAGGGCTTGTTTGTGTTGAACAAACTGTTCTCATGTCCGTAGTCTGGGCTGCCTTGGCCCTGGGCAGGGAAAGTTTTAGGACAGGAATCTTGTCCTCGCGTACCCACGTTCTACCCCTTACCTTCCATCCTGCCCCCGGGGGGTGGGGAGCTTGGGTATGGGGTCTGCAGACACGCATAGGGACTCAGATGGTTGGAGCAAGGCTTGAACGAGAGATTTGGACCGAAAGAACTAGACAGGCACATAGGTGGGACGAAGGGGCACTTGTGGTTTGAGAAGGAAAAGTCTTTTTTTGGTACCAGAGATGGAACTCAGGCCCTTGCACTTGCAAGGCGGGCACCAGAATGAGTCACTCAGCTAAGTGCCCAGACCAAGGAAGTCACTTTCTTGATTCATTTTTATTGCCTTTTGAACTTTGAAAGGAAAGAAAGGTGGCCGGTGAGCACTGGCTGGTTCAGAACTAAGTCAAGGGGAAGAAGGATTTTCGTCTCAATTGGGCAAAGCACCTTTTCATCGTCCTGATTTCACCACCTCGGAGTTTCGTGTCTGATACATGAATGTGGACTAACAGTCCACCAGCAACCTTCGCGGCAGTCACACAGTAGGGCTCCTGTGGATCCCCTGCCGGAGTCCAGATGGCTCTAAGGACAAAGACAGGATGTGTCCAGCTGCTGCTGAACTCATTCCATCAGCAGGATTTTCCCACCTTATTTTCAGCCCAGGCAAGCTAAAGATACCTCAGGCATCTACCCAGTCGTTTCCAAGAACCCTTCCAGCCAGAGTAGCGGTGAGATAAACAATTCTATTTAATACAAAAAGGAGAAAACCCCTGGAGCAAGTTCAAGGTCACAATCTGTAAGTCAGGACTCGACTGGGTCACAGGAGATTTCTGACTGAGAAAGGAGCTGGTTGGTCCTCCGTCCTTCCTCTGGTATGTCTGGCTGGAGGACAGAGTAGATAGATGGGCTGGACAAGAATAGCTCATCTGGCTGGACCATGTTGACTTCTCTATTGAACTTTCCCCTACTGAGGGCCACCGTTTTCCCAGGATTGTTTGGGGTCACAAATGTAAAAGTTGGTGAATAAACCCAGAGATTTCTCAGAACTGATCCTGCCCAATCTTGAGGTCTGGACTCCGGTATTAGCCAATACCAAACCTCCTCTCCCCTCAGGGTCCGCAGCTGTGTGATGTGTCCCCAAAAACTGAATGCCCGCCCCTCCCTCAACAGTCCCCATTCTGTGGCTCTCTTTCCCTGACGCAGAACAGAGAAAGGGAAATATCCAAATCCCGCCTCTAACGCTCTGCTACACTCAGGATAGGGTCCCCAGTACTGGAACAGGACGTTACTTAGACATATCTTCATCTTATCAAGGATATGAGAGGAGAAACCCTCTTAAATTGGGAATACAGATTTAAGGTTTTTCTTATCTGGGAGAGGATAGGTGAAGTCTCATTTGGACCAGAAAAATATCCCCAGTACTTACCTTCCTTTTGCTCTGCTCTGGCTAAAGAAGTAGCCATTTTGGAGAGAAAACTCCCTCATCTAAGCAAAAGATTTTCCTTCATTTTTCTCAAGCAGAATGTAAGAGGAAGTGAAACAAAGACAGTATCCGGGGGTGGAAGAGCAAATGCTGACCAGCCCTTTTCTGAGTACTCCATTTCCTCTCCCGAGCCTCCCTCTTGGCGCCTAGACAACATTCCTGTCCGACCATGCTTGGCTGCTGTCGGCCCTCACCTCTCCCTCACTTGGCCTGGCTCCTCTTCAGGGTCTTGCTTTCCACCCTGAGCCGCCGCTGTAACACCTGTCCGGAGACATGAGTGATGACTGCAGACTTCTCAGTAGATGGACAGGGCCAGGCCGGGTATGGGGAAGACATCAGAAAGCGATCATCTGATCGCTTAGATTCCTGCTGTCTTTCAGGTTCTTCTCCTCTTCTTCACTGTCCATGTCTTTGTCTCTCTTTGCTTCATACCCTTATAGTGCACGGATTAAATGGAGCTATTCATGGGGCAAAAAAGTGAGGACTATCAGGCACCATGGAATACACATGGCACATCTTCCCGAATGTCAGTTTTACATTGAAGATTTGATGGGAGAAGACAAATCATGCTTACATTAAAACCAATACAAATCTAGTATACAGAATAAGTCAAAATGTGCATTTACAGAACACAAAATAGGCCCATCAGAGAAATCTCTGGCTTGTAACAAGCTACTATGGAGTCCCGGGGAAAATGGTCACTCTCCTAAACTTCGAGGTTGTGCAGAGAAAATATTTGAAAAGCTCTTCTGAGACCAGAGGTGACAACCTAAGACCTAAACTCTACACGGGATGGGGCGCTGGCAGGTGGGGAAGGCTGCAGCGAGCAAGTGCAGAGCAACAGGAAGTGGTAAGGAGTGGCCTCCATCTGCCCTGCCTTCAGCTTCCTAAGTTCACGCTGTGAAAGAATGTGGCCCAGTGTTACCAAATGTGATTGCTTTCTAAGAGCAGCCAGAACAGTAAATTTGAGTGAGTTATTTTGAAATTGTTATTTTGTTGTGCAGTGTGTAAAATCAAACAAGTGTCCTGTGCAAGCAAGGCACGCACTTTACCCTTTGCAGCCCCTGAAATGGGGATTCCAAATGTTTATAACCACGTTAATTTTTAGGAAGAAACTGTACAGGTTTTGAAACATCTGCAAGCAGGCTCAGCGTATTAGCCTTCTGTTTGCTGCCTCTGGCTTGAAGTTTCCTCCAGCTGAGCTTCCGTTCATGTACCTCAGCTAAAAGCAAGACCTCAGAAGAGAAGTGTGAACCAGGGCACCCTCTCCTTCCTTGGCTCCATCGCCCTCTGTCTTCCCAGATGGCTGGGAGCATCTTTGTCAAAGATTTCCCTTCCCATTTACAAAGCAGGACAGGCTGTGTCAGAGAGAGGCAGAGGGCTGGGTGTGGGCACATCTGAAGCAGGAAGATTATGAATTCAAGGGCAACCTGAGCTAAATAGTGAGACCCTGTCTCTCAATAAAAAAATAAAAATAAAAGTGAAAAGCGTGATGAGATATAAGAAAGAACAAAGAGGAAAAAGAGGAAGCAGTCTTTGGGTACAGCAGGGAATCCAGTCTAAAAGCAAGGCCAAGGGAGGAAAAAAGTCCATATTGGTTTTTTGTCTGTTTGTTTTTGTCCTAAAGCTTCAACCCAGGGTCTTCCTACTGAACTACAGCCCCAGCCCTTATATACTTTCATCTCACTAATGCACTAAGTTTCCCAGGTTGGGGTAGAACTTGCAGTTTTTCTCTCAGTCTCTCAGAGAACTGGGGAGAAAAAGAGCCATCGGTCCCGGTCCACCCACCTCAGCCTGACCTTCAGGGTCACAGAGGTCAAGACATCTGAGAGTCTGGAACAGAAAACAAAGTCTCTGCAAGCTGAAAGCTGAGGCAACTAGAAAAGACCAGAATAGCGAGAAACAGAGCCAGAGACAGAAGGACTAAGTGTGAGCCTGAATAGATGAAGGAGGAAACCGGAAATAGGTGAGGTAGAGAGAAAAGGGTCTGGCC
>PVIR01037043.1:0-15411 GCA_004026965.1 Petromus typicus | reverse complement strand
CCAGCACAGAATTTAGGGGCCTAATTGTTTGCTCCACCCCATCCTCTCAGGGGTTAACAGCTGCATGGAAGGTGGAGCATTTGCCACAACCCACTCACTCATATGGGTTAAGAATAAAGCTTCCTGGGACAGCTCACAGACACAAAATTATAGATATTAGAAACTTTAGGCTGCAGGCTACGCATACACAGGGCTGTTGGCTCAAAGACCAAGGAATTAGAGAGAGAAAGAATAGTCACCCTGTGTGGACCTGGAACCATTCTCTGCTATTAAAGCACACCCAAATACAAGAGGTCAAAGGAACATGCATTTATCCAGAATTTCTAAGCTGCATTTGAAGACAAAGCTTCTGTCTGACAGTCAATTACTATGTTCCTTGGTGTGCACAGAAAAACTTGTCCCAGAGACTGTATCCAATGGCAATGATAAATATTTCTGCTTTCCTAGCATGAATAAGCATATACACTATACACAGCAAACTTCCACAAGTGCTTTCACATAAAGAGGAAGTTTGAATCATTTATACTTAAATGGACATACCTTGAGGATATCCTCATAAGTGAAATAAATAGGGCACAGATAGGTACACATCGCATCTTTTCTCTGGTATGAGAAAATAAAGATGTAAATGAGTCCTAGAATTGTATGTTATATATTGTGAAATAGAAAATGCTCAATGTAAAATAGGGAGAAGGGGGAAAAATGATGAAATTGTAACAAAAAAGTAAGGAAACAAATTTTACGTATATGGGGGGGTGGTAGGGTGGGTAGGGCTATGGGAAAAAATGAGAATTAAGTTGTGTCTTATACTGGTACAAATCCCCATTATGGAGTGCAGTCATGATGTGTATATGTAATGTATCAATAAAGATTAAAAAATTAAAAATAAATACATAAATAAAATAAAATAAAATATCAACCTCTAAAAAAAAAAGAGGAAGCAAGCAAAATTGACCATCTTCTTGACTTTGTTGCTTTCCTTCTTTCACCACATTTTATTCACCTTTCCGGTCTCCAGCCATCCATGTACTTCTTTTTTATTGCTTAATTTCTCACCTTTCTTTCTTGCAATTATCAGTCTATCAGTTCTTTTTCTTTCAATTAGATTTCATTTCATTCATTTCTTTTCCATTTTTCTCATATTTTTATTTTTTTTCCTTCATGTTTTACACATCACTTATACTATTTTCTCCCTTTCTTTTTCTGATTATTGGTTTGTTTTTTCATGATGAGAACTTGACTACACTCACAAGTTAGGCTCAGGGAGGGCTGGAAGATCTAGTGACTTAAAAAAACAGGCTAATAGTCCTGGGCATAGGACAAGCCTACAATCCTTGAATGTTCTAAACACACTGGGGAAGTTTAGTCTAAAAGTGACTCTTGTTTGAGGGCAGGCAAGCTTTACAGAGAGAGAGCCACTGCCTAGCTCACTTCAAAATTACCTAGAGGGTTACAATGAGGTGTCATCTTGAGACAGAGCTTATTACTTGAGACTGAGCTATTATGGGCATCAGAAACCACAGAACAAGTCCCCTGGGACTGCCCTGGCACTGTCACCTGGTGGGAGGAAGCTACAGCTAACTCTAGAGGAGGGGTACAGAGTTAGGCGTAGACACTCAGAGATCTTTAAGTAGCAAGGAATTCTGGCTGTGGAGGGAATGGTGGTAGGTGGTGCAGCCTTCTGCAATAAGAGGTGAGGCCTATCATGAGTGTTTTTCAGGAGAATCTGTGTCTGAAGGTGTCGGGCTTCAATCCAGCACATGCCTTGGTTTCCTTCACTGTGTCCTGCTGGCACAGAATGCAGTTGTCGTTTGCTTTCGTGAGCTTCTGATGTGTTTGGACATTTGCCACATCCTGGGGTTTATGAACTGGAAGCCTCTGAAGCAACCAGGACTCCTTAACAGCCGGTGTACCAAAAAGATAGTTGGGGACACTACCTTCTGGTACACCTCTTGTGTTTGGGTATGCTTTAATAGCAGAAGGAAACACTAAAACCTCCTAGAGAGAATACAGCTTTCAAACTGACTACTATTAACTGGCTGTGTTAGTGAGGAATGATAGGGATTGGCTGAATGTTCATACAGCAGCACCCTGGGAAGAGGAAGTGAAAAGAAAATACAATAGACCCCATTGTGACTTGCTATATCTCATCTAAACCTGGTGAATGCTTGTATTCCAAGCTCTGCATAGAAGTTTTTGGTTCAAACACCTTAGCATGGAATCATTGGGGAGTTCCTGGGGATTTTTCTTCCTTTTGCTTAATAATTTTTCAATTTTCAATTTTTAATTTATTTTATTGGTATATTTTATACGTACAATATGATCACACTTAACATTGAGAACTTATAGCTGTACATGACACATCTTGATTCTCATTTTTCTCCTTTTCCCTGTCCTCCCTGCAGTCTGCCACCTTTATACATAAGCTTTGTTTCCTTTTGTTTTTAACTATCAAGTACTTTCTTTCTTTCTTTACTTTCCCCTACTCACCTTTTCCCTCTTCTGTTTGCATATTTTCTTCCTATTTCACATTACCTGTCATACATTTTGGCATTTATTTACACCTTTGGTTTTTCATACTACAGAAAAGATATGATACTGATACATCTGTGTCTTTTTCTTTTTTTCTGTTTTTAATCTTTGGTTCTCTTTTGATTATTTTTAGGGTTTTTAAGTTTTATTATTCATTCATTGGATTTTAAAAAAATCATTATTGGTACATTATCAATACACACCATCATCACATTCAAAATTGACAGTTTGTACCAGAATAGGACATGACTTGATTCTCATTTTTCCCCTTCCCCCAGCCCTGCAACCCTCCACCCCATATACATAATGTTTCCTTTTTTCTTTATTATTATAACATTCATTTTCCCTTCGTTATTTACCCTTACACCCTCTTTCATTTTAAATATTTCCTATTTCAAAATATCGACTACATATACTACAACTCATTTACAACTTCATTTTCTCATACCAGAGAAAAGATACGATATTTACACATCTGTGACCTGTGTATTTCACTTATGAGGATGTCCTCAAAATACATCCATATGAATGAATTAATCTTATCATTTTTAATTGAAAACTTTATTCTTACATTACACATATACATCATGATTGCATTCAATAATGAGAATTTGTACCAGTATATGACACAACTTAATTCTCATTTTTTCCCGTAGCCCTACCGACCCTACCACCCTCACCCCCTATATACGTAAATTTTGTTTCCTTTCTTTTTTGTTATAATCTCATTATTTTTCCCCCTTCACTCCATTTCGCTTTGAGTGGTTTCCATTTCACAATATATAACATACATTCTAGAATTCATTTACATCTTTATTTTCTCATACCAGAGAAAAGATACTATAATTACACATCTGTGACCTATTTACTTCACTTATGAGGATGTCCTCAAGGTACTTCCATTTAAGTATAAATGATTCAAGTTCATCATTTTTTATGGCAGAGTAATACTCCATTCTGTAGAAGAGCCACAATTTTTCTATCCAGTCTCCAGTTGATGGACACTTGGGTTGTTTCCAAGGTGTAGCAATCACAAACTGAGCTGCTATAAACATAGGTGCACATATGTCACTGTCATATGGATTTTTAAAATCTTGTGTGTATATACCTAGCAGAGCGATGGCTGGGTCAAATGGAACCTCCAATCCTAGCTTTCTGAGGAATTTCCAAACTGTTCTGCACAGGGGTTGTACGAGTCTACAGTCCCACCAAAAGTGGAGAAGGGTTCCTTCTTCTCTGAAGCCTCACCAACATTTGTTGCTGGCTAATTCTGAAATGGCAGCCATTCTTTGTGGAGTGAGATGAAATCTTAATGTTGTTTTCATTTGCATCTCTCGAATAACTGGTGATGTTGAACAATTCTTCAGGTGCTTCTTAGCTGCTTTTATTTCTTCCTCTGAAAAGTGTCTGTTCATTTCAGATGCCCATTTTTGAATTGGGTCTTTAAATTTGGGTGGATTGACTTTTTTAAGCCCTTTATATATTCTAAATAGTAGCCCTTTGTCTGAGAGGAGACTGGTAAAAATTCTTTCCCATATTGTTCGTTGCCTTTTTGCTTTGTGGTAGTTTCTTTTGCTGTGCAGAAACCTCTCAATAGGACGAGATCCCATTTATTGATTTCTTTTCTTTTCTTTTTTTTTTTTTTTTAGGTTTTTTGAGACAGGGTCTCATTTTGTAATTCAGGCTGGCCCTGAGCTCAGCTTCCAACTCACATCACAGCAATCCTCCTGCCTCTGCCTCCCAAGTGAGTGCTGGGATGACAGGCGTGAGCCACCATGCCTGGCACTGTAGTATGTGGTACTGGTTGCTGCTGGGTGTAAGTCTTCATGGCCAGTATTGTATGTGGTTACCAGGGATCGAACCCAGGCCCTTGTGCTTGCAAGATAAGCATTAGAACTACTGAGCTAAATCTCTGGCCCCACATTGATCGATTTCTTCTACCAGTTCTTGTGCTATGGGGGATTTGTTCATGAAATCTTTCCCTAAACCAATGTCTTCAAGAGTTTTACCTAACCTGTTTTGTAGCAGGTTTAGTTTGTCTGTTTTAATATTTAGGTCCCTAATCCGCTTTGATTTTATTTTAGTACATGGTGAAAGAGCTAGGTCTAGCTTTAGTCTTTGGCAGGTTAAAGTCCAGTTTTTCCAGCACCATTTGTTAAAGAGGCTATCCTTCCTTCACTGAGGGTGTTTGGCTCCTTCGTCAACAATGAGATAGTTTAGTGTGTCCAGAGTTGTTTCTGGATCTTCAAATCTACTCCACTGGTCCTCAGGTCTGTTGCTTTGCCAGTACCATGCAGTTTTTATCACAGTGGCTTTGTAGTACAGTTTCAAGTTAGGGATCCTAATACCCCTCATCATGTCCTTATTGCTTAGAATTGCTTTTGCTATTGTAGGTATTTTGTGATTCTAGATGAATTTCTGAATTATTTTCTCTAGATCTGTGAAATATGTCTTTGGGAGTTCAATTGGGATTGCGTTGAATCTGTATAGTAATTGTGGGAGTATAGCCATTTTGATGATATTGATTCTTCCAACCCAGGAACAAGGGATGTCTTTCCCTTTTCTGGTATCTTCTTCTATCTCCTTTTTCAGAGTGCTGTAATTTTCAGAGTAGAGGTCTTTCACCTCCTTTGTTAAATTAATTCCTAGATATTTCATTTTTTGGCTGCTACTGTGAAGGGGATTGATTCCCCCAATTTCTTGCTCAGTGAATCTGTTGTTTGTGTATACGAAGGCTAATGAGTTTGGAGCAATAACCTTGTATCCAGCTACACTACTAAATTTGGGGATGAGGTCTAGCAGTCTCTTGGTTGAGTTTTTAGGATCCTCTAGATAGAGTATCATGTCATCAGCAAATAATGACAGATTAACTTCTTCATTTCCTATATTTATTCCTTTTATTTCTTTGTCTTGCCCAGTTGCTATGGCTAATGTTTCCAGCACAATATAGAACAGAAGTGGTGAAAGTGGACATCCTTGTCTTGTACCTGATCTTAATGGGAAGGGTTTCAGTTTTTGATCATTTAGGGTAATGCTGGCTGTTGGTTTCTCATAAATAGCTTTTATTAGTTTGAGATAGAGACCATCTATTCCAATTTTCTGCAGATGTTGGATTTTGTCAAATGCTTTTTCTGCATCTGTTGAGATGACCATATGATTTCTATACTTGAGTCTGTTAATGTAGTGTATTACATATATTGATTTATGTGTGTTGAACCATCCCTGCATCCCAGGGATGAGTCCAAGTTGGTCAGGGTGTATGATCTTCTTGATGACTCTCTGTATTCTGTTTGTTAGTATTTTATTGAAGATTTTTGCATCAATGGTCATTAGGGAGATTGGCCTGTAATTCTCTTTTTTGGTTGGGTCTTTCTCTGCTTTTTGGATCAAGGTAATGGTTGCTTCCAGAAATGATTTGGTAGTGCTCCTTCCCTTTTGATTTCATTGAAGAGTTTGAGGAATAGTGGCATTAACTCTTCTCTAAAAGTTTTGTAGAATTCAGCGGTGAAGCTCTCAGGTCCAGGGATTTTTTTTTTTCTGTAGGGTTTTTTTAAATTACATTTTCAATTTCACAGATTGATATTGGGGTGTTTAACATTTTTGTTTCCTCTTCATTCAACTTTGGAAGTTCATATGTATCTAGGAATTTATCCATTTCTTCTACATTTTCCATTTTATTGGAATATAAATTTTCAAAGTATGTGCTTATTATTCTCTGCATATCCACTGGGTCAGTGGTGGTTTCCCCCTTTTCATTTCTAATACTGTGGATTTGAGCCCTTTCTTTTCTTTGTTTGAGAAAGTTGGCTAAGGGTCTGTCAATTTTATTTATCCTTTTGAAAAACCAACTCTTTGATTTGTTGATTTTCTGTATCGTTATCTTAGTCTCCATTGCATTAATTTCTGCTCTGATCCTTATGATTTCCTCCCTAGTATGAGCTCTTGGTTTGCTTTGTTCCTCTTTTTCTAGTAGCTTAAGGTTCAGCATTAGATTGTTTTTTCTTGATATAGGTATTCACTGCTATGACTTTCCTTTGTAGAACTGCTTTCATTGTATCCCATAAGTTCCTGTACATTGTACTGGGGTTATTATTCAATTGTAGAAACTGTTTAATTTCATCTTTAATTTCTTCTGTGACCCATTGGTTAGTCAGTAGTGTACTGTTCAATTTCCATGTCTTTGTGAGAATCTTGGGCATGTTTTTGCTCTTCATTTCTAGTTTCAAGGCACTATAATCTGAGAGTATACAGGGGATAACTTCAATTCCTTCTCATTTACTTAAACCTGTTCTATGAACTAGCATGTGATCTATTTTGGAGAGTGATCCATGAGCAGCTGAGAAGAATGTAAATTCTCACTTAGTGGGGTGAAATACTCTGTAGGCATCTATTAAGTCCATTTGTTGAAGAGTTTGGTTTAGCTCAAGCACTTCTTTATTTTCTGTCTAGTCGATCTGGCTATTTGTGACAGAGGGGTATTGAAGTCCCCTACTATTATTGTATTGCTGCTTATCTGGCTTTGCATTTCCATTAATGTTTGTTTTATGTAGCTGGGTGCACTTGAGTTTGGGGCATAAATATTTAAGACAGTTATTTCTTTCTCTTGGATCGTTCCCTGTATGAGAATATAGTGACCTTCTTTGTCTCTTTTAATCATTTTGGTTTAAAATATATTTTTTTCTGTAAATAAGATAGCTATTCCTGATTTTTTGCAGTTTCCTGTTGCATGGAAAATTGTTTTCCATCCCTTTACTTTCAGTCTGTGGCTTTCTCTCTAGATTAGGTGTGTCTCCTGTACGCTGTAGATTATAGTATCTTGCTTTTTGATCCCTTCTGCCAGTCGGTGTCTCTTAATTGGTGCATTGAGACCATTGGCATTAGTAGTTATGACTGACATGGATAGACTTAGGGCTGTCATGATTTTCTGTTCTAGACTCTTTTATTCTTTGATTTTGTTTTTTCCCATCAGTTTCTTGTTTGGCTCAGTGGATGACTCTGCTGGGTCTCATGGGTTTATAGTTTTCATTTTTTTTCTCCAAGATATCCTTTAGGATATTTTGTAGTGCGGGTTTTGTATGCATGAAGTTTTTAAGATGTTCTTTGTCGTGAAAGTATTTGATTTCAGCAGATTTTTCAACCCAAACACTCAATGCAAGAAGAGCCTGGAGTGAAGTGTTTCAAATCTTAAAGGACAACAACTTGCAACCCAGGCTGATTTTCCCTTCAAAGTTATCTCTGAAAATTGAGGGGGAAATATCTTGAGTAGAAAAACTCCTTTTCTGCCTTGATGTATCCTTATATTGTTTGATTTCTATTTTTAGTGACATATTTAGATTTTTCTTATTTCCTCTATTATGTTATGTTCTTTGTAGCTACTATCATAACTACATGCCACATCCTAAAATTAAAATATATATTAAACTGAACTCAATTTAACTTTAATTGCATAGAAATCCTCTCTTCCTTTATATCTCTGTACCACCTTGTTATGTTATTGATTTCAAATCATACCTTTATATTTTCTGTACCTAGTCTATTACACTTGTTGTTTAATGTTTAACCTTTTCCCTTTCATACTCTAGCAAAGGATGAAAAATAATATGCTAAAATTTCAATTATGTGGAATTTTAGATTATTTGCATTTATTATTATTATTTTTTTTAAGGTTTTTTGAGACAGGGTCTCGCTTTGTGGTTCAGGCTGGCCCTGAGCTCAGCCTCAAACTCACATCACAGCAATCCTCCTGCCTCTGCCTCCCAAGAGCTGGGATTACAGGCATGAGCCACCACGTCTGGCACTATTATGTGGTATTGGTTGCCACTGGGGTGAGTCTCCACACCCAGTATTGTTATGTGGTTACCGAGGATTGAACCCGGGTCCTTGCACTTGCAAGACAGGCGCCGGAACCACTGAGCTATATCCTCGGCCCTATTTGCACTTATTATTAACAAAAATTTTTTATTTCCATATGATTTCAAGTCACTGTCTATAAAAATGAGTATGCATTGCATACTTAGCCCATTTTATTATTGACACAGGGAACACAGTCATCTCTCTCTTTTCTTTAAAGCACATGAAAAATTTTGACTTGTAATTTCACCAGCATTAGGCTTCATTGATTAAAATTCTATATGTATTTTATGGATTGTGAATTTATTATGATTCAATGAGTTTCCACAAGGCTCCTTTTACAGTAAATGCAATTTTTTACTATGCCAGTAACTGCCTTTGTAGGTCAAGAGATATTTCTGATAGTCTGTTACTGAGGTTAGCTATTACTTTGTTAACCTGTGTAAAATGGATGGAGTATAGTCTGAACTTTCTAAGTTTCATGAAGTCACCTCAGGTTATTGTTTAATAATCAGCAAGGATTATGTCATGGAGAGATTGCCATGGAAAAACACCACAGGTGGCTCACAAATGTGTGTCCTTCAGATTCTACTTTGAGGTATATTTTCTGAAGGAAATTGTCAATGATATCTTGATTTTCATTGGCAGGAACTAGAATTGTCCCTTATCATGTATACCTAAGGTGAGTTATATTCCTACTTTCAACCTACTTACTAGAGACTTATATAAAAACTGAACTTGCTAAGGTTTATGTGTTCATTTGGGGTTATTGATTAATGTTAAACCAGAATTACACCAGTGAGACAGTGTTGTCAGAAGACATGAAACACTTGTTCTTATCAGTGATTTTATTCAAATTGCAACATTTTCTAGCTGGATGTTGGCCCCTGTTATCAGTGTTGCTTTCATTCACTATCTTCCAAATCTACAGTGCTGGATTTCTTTTTACCTTATATCATAGCAGCCTGGTACCTGAAAACTAAGAACATGTTGTTCTAAGGGCAAACCAGGAGCCAAGAGTGGAAATGTCCTCTGGTGATGAAGTGAACCAGTGAGAGTTTGGGAGTAGGAACTTAGGGTCTAATCTCTGACAACTTCCTCTCCACCAGACAGTTATCTCTTCATTTTGTCCATATTGCATGTGTGGCCCAATCTTGCTTCCAAACTTTGGCTACTTTCTTTTATTTTTCTTTATACTTTATCTGAGACAGAGTCTTGCTTTGTTGTTCAGGCTGGCCCCTGAACTCACTATGTAGCCCAGGCAAGCCTCGAACTCATAGCGATCCTTCTCTCTCTGCCTCTCAAATGCTAGGATTACAGGTATGAGCCACCACTCCTGGCATTGTGGGATGTGGTACTGATGGCTGGTGGGTGTGAGTCACCATGCCAGGCATTGTTTATGTGGTTACCAGGAATCAAACTCGGCCCTTGTACTTGCAAGGCAGGCGCTGGAACCACTGGGCTAAATTTTGGGCCCTCTGGACACTTTCTAATTCCAAAATTATTTCAGTTTTTTTTTCAGATGTGATTATAGGCATAATCTTATTCATATAACAATTTCCTTCTTTTTTGTTATTATCCTTATTGGTACATTAAATATACACATCAATATTGCACTCCATAATGGGGATTTGTACCAGTATAAGACACAACTTAATTCTCATTTTTTCCCATAACCCGACCCATGCTACCACCCCCCCATATACATAAAATTTGTTTCCTTACTTTTTTGTTACAATCTCATCATTTTCCCCCTTCACCCTATTTACATTGAGCATTTTCTATTTCACAATATATAACATACAATGCTAGGACTCATTTACATTTTTATCTTCTCAAACCAGAGAAAAGATGCGATATGTACCTATCTGTGACCTATTTAGTTCACTTATGAGGATATCCTCAAGGTATGTCCATTTAAGTAGAAATGATTCATTATTATTTTTTATGGCAGAGTAATACTCCATTCTGTAGAAGAACCACAGCTTTCTTATCCAGTCTCCAGTTGATGGACGCTTGGGTTGTTTCCAAGATGTAGCAATCACAAACTGGGCTGCTATAAACATGAGTGCACATATGTCACTGTGATATGAGTCTTTTAATTCTTGTGTGTGTATACCTAGCAGGGCAATGGCCGGGTCAAATGGGACCGTCAATCCTAGCTTTTTGAGGATTCTCCAAACTGATTTCCACAGGGGTTGTACGAGTCTACAGTCCCACCAACAGTGGAGAAGGGTTCCTTCTTCTCTGCAGCCTCGCCAACATTTGCTGTTGGCTGATTCTGAAATGGCAGCCATTCTTTGTGGAGTGAGATGAAATCTCAATGTTGTTTTAATCTGCATCTCTCAAATGACTAATGATGTTGAACATTTCTTCATATGCTTCTTAGCTGCTCTTCATTCTCTGAAAAATATCTATTCATTTCAGATGCCCATTTTTGAACTGGGTCATTAAATTTGGGTGGGATGATTTTTTGAGCTCTTTATATATTCTAGATAGTAGCCCTTTATCTGAGGAACAGCTGGTAAAGATTTTTTCCCACATTGTTGGTTGCCTGTTTGCACTATTGGTGTTTTCCTTTGCTGTGCAGAAGCTTTTTAAAAGAATGAGGTCCCATTTGTTGATTTCCTCAGCCAATTTCTGTGCTATAGAAGTTTTGTTCATGAAATCTTTCCCTAAGCCAATGTCTTTGAGAGTTTTACCTAACCTGTTTTGCAGTAGGTTTAGAGTGTCTGTTTTAATATTTAGGTCTCTTATCCACTTTTATTTTAGCTTGGTACACGATGAAAGAGTTAGATCTAGTTTTAGCCTTTGGCAAGTTAAAGCCCAGTTTTTCCAGCACCATTTGTTAAAGAGGCTATCTTTCCTCCATTGAGGATTTTTGGCTCCTTTGTCAAAGATGAGGTGGCTCAGTGTATCTGAAGTAGTTTCTGTATCTTCTAGTCTACTCCGTTGATCCTTGGGTCTGTTACTTTACCAGTACCATGCAGTTTTTATCACAGTGGCTTTATAGTATAGTTTCAGGTTCGGAGTTGTGATACCCCCCACCATGTCCCTGTTGCTTAGAATTGCTTTGGCTATTCTAGGCCTTTTGCTGTTCCAGATGAAAGTTTGGATTTTTTTTTCTCTAAATCTGTGAAATATGCTGTTGGGATTTCATTCGGGATTGCGTTGAATGTGTAGAATGGTTTTGGGAGTATAGCCACTTTGATGATATTGGTTCTTCCTACCCAGGAGCAAGGTATGTCTTTCCAGTTTTTGATATCATCTTCTATCACCTTTTTCAGAGTGCTATAGTTTTCAGAGTAGAGGTCTTTCACCTTCTTTGTTAGATTGATTCCTAGGTATTTTATTTTTTGGGATACTATTGTGAAAGGGACTGACTCTCCAATTTCTATCTCAGTGGATGTACTGTTTGTGTATACGAAGGCTACTGATTTTTGAACGTTGACCTTGTAACCAGCTATGCGGCTAAAATTGGCGATTAGGTCCAACAGTTTTTTAATTGAGTTTTTAGGATCCTCTAGATAGAGTATCATGTCATCAGCAAATAATGACAATTTAACTTGTTCTTTTCCAATCTTTATTCCTTTTATTTCTTTCTCTTGCCTAATTGCTTTGGCTAATATTTCCAGAACTATATTGAACAGAAGTGGTGAGAGAGGACACCCTTGTCTTGTTCCTGATCTTAGTGTGAAAGGTTTCAATTTTTGACCATTTACTATGATACTGACTGAAGGTTTCTCATAGATAGCTTTTATTAGTTTGAGATAGAGACCATCTATTCCAATCTTCTGTAGAGTTTTGAACATAAATGGGTGTTGTATTTTGTCAAACGCTTTTTCTGCATCAATTGAGATGACCATATGATTTTTGTCCTTAAGCCTGTTAATATAGTGTATAACATTGATTGATTTACATATGTTGAACCATCCTTGCATCGCTGGGATGAATCCAACTTGGTCAGGGTGTATAATCTTTTTGATAATTTTCTGTGTTCTGTTTTCCAGGATCTTATTGAGGATTTTTGCATCGATATTCATTAGAGATATTGGCCTGTAGTTCTCTTTTTTGGTTGGGTCTTTCTCTGCTTTTGGAATCAGGGTAATGGTTGCTTCCAGGAATGAGTTTGGGAGTACTGTTACCCTTTCAATTTCATTGAAGAATTTCAGAAGTAGAGGCACTAACTCTTCTTTAAAAGATTTATAGAATTCAGCAGTAAAACCGTCAGGTCCAGGGCTTTTCTTTGTTGGCAAGTTTTGAATTACATTTTCAACTTCACAGATTGTTATTGGGGCATTTAACATTTCTATATCTTCTTTATTCAGCTTTGGGAGTTCATATGTGTCTAGAAATCTATCCATTTCTTCTACATTTTCCATTATATTAAAGTATAAATTTTCAAAACAGGTGGTTATTATCCTCTGGACTTCCTCTGGGTCAGTAGTAATTTCTCCATTCTCATTCCTTAATAGCATAGATCTGAGCCTTTTCCTTCCTTTGTTTAATGAGGTTGGCTAAGGGTCTATCAATTTTGTCTATTCTCTCAAAGAACCAACTTTTGGATTCATTGATTTTTTTGGAACCGTTCTCTTAGTTTGTATTGCATTAATTTCTGCCCTGATCCTTATAATTTCTTACTTAGTGCGAGCTTTGGGTTTGTTTTGCTCTTCTCTTTCTAGTTGCTTGAGGTGAAACATTAAGTTGTTTATTTGAGCTTGCTCCGTTTTCTGGATGTAGGCCTTCAGTGCTATGAATTTTCCTCATAGAACTGCTTTCATTGTGTCCCATAAATTTCTATATGTTGTACTGGGGTTATCGTTTAGTTGTAAGAACTGCTCAATTTCTTCTTTAATTTTTTCTGTGACCCATTGGTTGGTGAGCAGAGTGTTGTTCAGTTTTCATGTGTTCATGAAGATCTTGGGCTTTCCTTTGCTATTCAGCTCTAATTTCAGGGCACTATGGTCTGACAGTATACAAGGGATAACTTCAATCCCTTTATATTTGCTTAAACCTGTTCTATGAATGAGCACATGGTCTATTTTGGAGAATGATCTATGAGCAGCTGAGAAGAGTGTATATTCTGACTTTGTGGAGTGAAATACTCTGTAGGCATCTATTATGTCCATTTGCTGAAGAGTCTGGTTGAGCTCAAGGATTTCTTTAGTGACTTTTTGTCCAGTTGATCTGTCTCTTTGTGACAGTGGGGTATAGAGGTCCCCTACTATTATTGTATTGAGGTTTATCTGTTTTTTCAAGTCTGTTAATATTTGTTTTATATAGTTGGGTGCATTAGAATTTGAAGCATAGATATTTAAGATTGTGATTTCTGTCTCTTGGATTTTTCCCTGAACTAAAAAATAGTGTCCATCTTTATCTCTCTATCAGTTTTGGCTTGAAGTCTATTTTGTCTGCAAATACAATCACCACTCCTGCTTTCTTGCTGTTTCCAGTCGCATGGAGTATGGTTTTCCATCCCTTTACTTTTAGTCCATGGGTTTCTTTCTGAATTAGGTGTGTTTCTTGTATGCAGCAGATTGTAGAATCTTGTTTTTTGATCCACTCTGCCAGTCTGCATCTCTTAATTGGCGTGTTGAGTCCACTGACACTAATCGTTATGACTGATATAGGTAAATTTAGTGCTGCCATGTTTTCCTGTTCTTGGCTGTGTTATTCTACTTTTGCCCTTTCCCCATCAGTTTCTTGTTTGGTCCCATGGCTTGACTCGGTTAGGTTTCATGAATTTGTAACTTTCCTTATTTTTCTCCAAGACATTCTTTAAAATGTTTTGGAGCACAGGTTTTGTATTTGTGAAATTTTTCAGGTGTTATTTGTCATGAAAGTATCTTATTTCCCCATCAATTATGAAGGATAGTTTTGCAGGACACATCAGTCTGGGTTGGAAGTTGTTTTCCTTTAGGGCTTGGAAGACTTCACTCCAGGCTCTTCTTGCATTGAGTGTTTGAATTGAGAAGTTCACTGTGATCCTGACGGGCTTCCCTTGGAATGTAACTGTTTTCTTTTCTCTGGCTGCTTTCAATATTTCATTCTTTTTTTTGAATATCTGGGACTTTTATGATGATATGCCTAGGTGTTGATTTTTTCATGTCACGGGCATGTGGCATTCTGTATGCTTCATATATTTTTATGTCCAATTCTTTACCTTTTTCTGTGAAGTTTTCTGCCATTATCTGTGTGAATAGCTTTTTGATGTCTTTAGCATTGTCTCCTGCTTCCTCAGTGACTCCAATCAATCTTATGTTATTCTTGTTTCAATCGTCTAGGAGCTGTTCGATTGAATTTTCATCATCGCTTGCTTTTTTCTATAGATTATGCCTTTCCAGTTCATTGGTTGAGATCCTGTCTTCTAGGTCTGAAATTCGGTCTTCTGCCAAATTCATTCTATTGTGCAAACTTTCATTTTCTTTCTTAATTTCCTGGACTTCTGCCTTGTAGGTTTTTAAAAGGTTCCATTGCTTTTGCTATCTTGGATTCTATCAACTCCATGATTTCCTCTTTAGCTTTATTAATCATCATGTTGACAGTGTCCAATATCTCTGCTTTCATCTCAAAGATCATTTCTGATATCCATTTTACTAGATCTGCTTTCGTTACCATTTCTGAGGGCCCTGGAGACTGGGCTTCACACTTTTCTATTTTCCTTCCCCCTGTGTTACTTGGAGGTGAGGATCTTTGTGTCTGAGATTTTGAGTGTTTCCTCATCTCTGACCTGCCCTGTTTTCTGGCGCTGTTTGTTGCAAGTCACTTTCCTCCTAATAGTTAGGATCCTTAAAATAGCAGTGTTTCCTGGGTTGTTCTTTGCAGTCTGTATTGGGACCTAAAGAAAAACCCCTAGTACTGGCACACCATATGAGGCTCTCAATCAATACAGTCAGAACACCTTCTCCTGTCTGCTTTAGAGGCAGGGAGACTGTGGCTCCTGAACTGCTACAATGGCACTGTCTCAGGTTGTAATGAGCCCAACTGCTCAGCAATACAGAGTCTCTGGGATCACTTGTGCAGTCAGCC
>PVIR01037042.1:0-15412 GCA_004026965.1 Petromus typicus | reverse complement strand
CACATCACAATCCTCCTGCCTCTGCCTCCCGAGTGCTGGGATTACAGGTGTGAGCCACCACGCCCGGCACTGTGGTATGTGGTACTGGTTGCTGCTGGGTGTGGGTCTCCACACCCAGTATTGTTATGTGGTTACCGGGGAATCGAACCCGGGTCCTTGCGCTTGCGAGACAGGCGCCGGAACCACTGAGCTAACTCCCTGGCCCCTGTACATGCATTTTTAAATTCCATCCAGAGAAGCACTTCTTTTTTCCTAAGGTTTCCTATCTTTTGCGCTGCATCTGAAGGGTAGAATGTGTAAATACTCACAGTTTTTTCAGTGTTTTCAAAAACTTCTCGTGCTTCCTCAAAATTGCATCGTTCTTCCAAACATTCCCTCTCAAGGTTTCCTCGAATAACTTCTTCCAGTTTTCCAGAATTATACCTCTTTGGCCGATTCAGAATTTTGGTAGCATTTTCATGATCAAGAAAAACTGAAATTTAAAGCAATTGTTCTTTAGTTAAAAAAAAAAAGAAAACATCATGCAAATTAAATACACTCTTAAGAAAGGATTTGTTTTTAATCCAAGTAATTCCAAAGCCAATTTCTCTTTGGGGTATAGAGTCAAAATCGGTGGTGTTCTCATAGTACTATATACACATAGAGATTTAAGAATTAAACTTCAATTTTATGTTTAGTCAGGAGAACTCCAATAATAAAAGGTCAGATTTTCAATCATATTTGAATTTACTCTGAGTGCAAAAGCAAATTCTCAAGTAAGCAGTTAACTTCACACCACCATCACTTGAAAATAGCTCATTGCAGATCCTGGCAAGGTGACCCATCACCCCAGCTAGGCTGTGTTTTCAGGATGCAGTTGCCCAGTGTCTTTGCAACAAATGTCCTTTGAAGAACAGAATTCCACTCTTGGTCTAGTTGTAGATGTGACCCTCATGCCTCTCACTAGATACTAAAGAAAGACTGCTGCATTGTTTTTTTTTTTTTTTTTTTTTAAATCTTCAAGCAAAAGACTCCTTTGGTTGGTATGTGTAATGGGAGTTCGAACAATGTTATTATTCCTCAGGAATTGGGTGTGGTTTCTTTTATCTATGTCCATGTAGTTTGCAGAGATACTACCACTTCCTCACCTTCTTCTTCACTTTTTCTTCCTTACCTTTTCTACCCCCCCATCTCAGTCTCTGTACCTGTCTCTGTCTCCCTTTCTGTATACATATGATATACAGGTTCTTATTTCTGTGGTTTTGTATATCATCAATAACAAGAGCCCAAGAAGTTGCTTGGAGTTTTTCCTTTTGCCAAGAGACCAGCAATAGATCTGGTACTATCTCAACAAGACCAAGCACTAACAAGTTCGAATTTCTAGGGCATTTGGGACTACCTTTTCATGAATTCTAAAAGGAAAAAGAAATTAAAGAAACTGAGCTTTATTACCTTATTTTCTTTGCAGCTGTTCACTTTATGGAGCATTCTAATGCCTTGATAGCCTCGTTCTCAAGGCCCCTTTGGGCTGTCTTTTCTCCTGCATTTAGCTGAGCCTCTTCCCCTACTCTCTGTCTGCCAACTTGGAAATTCCCATCAGCGCCTGTCAATGCTGGACCTCCCTTGCAATCCCAAGCCCTAGAGCCCTGCAGCCATCTGCCATTTTGCTTCTCTTCCAAGACAGCTGAACATTTGGTGAGGAAGAGGGGTTCGATTACCAAATCGTACAAGGGTGCCATCACATACTGATGCCTTTCAGAACCTTCAGGTCCTGCTATCTGCTTAGCAATTCATTTGCTTGGCCCTAGACTCTCCTAAATTATGTTCATGTTGGTAGTCATTTTTAGCACTGTTGAATGAAAAGCCAGGATTTAGAATCAGATCAGACATACCTGGATTGGAGTCACATATGAGTCCTACAGATAGTGTGAACTTGGGCAAATCATATAATCTGTGAGCCTTAATTTTCTCAAATGCAAAATGAGCACAAAAGCAGCACAATAAGACAAACTACATAGCTATGTTGAGAAGACCAGTGAGGTAATGGGTAGAGAAAAACACACTTTTTTCTTTCTCATTCCTTTCATACGGGCCTACCTTCCTTCCTTCATTCTCTCAATTCTCTTATGCTCTGTAGTGCTTTTGTGTAGCTCTTGTACTTCCTTACTCTGATCCATGGAGTAGAATAAATATTGTCACAATGATCTCCTAAGAGACAATTTTGATCTTCTGTGTTTCTAATGATTAATCTCCCCTTTTTAAGAAAATTCTTTCACACAGTCCAGCTCTTCTCACTCATGTTTCCATTCTAATTTTTATTATCTACCTACCTCTTGAAGCTGTTAACACCTAGTCCTCTGCCTGGCCATTAAATGTCCAGGTTCTCCCAGGCTCTGCCCTTAAAGTTTCCCTTTTCAGTTTACATGTCTGCATCAGGCTGACACTAGGGTGAGATCTACGGTATCTACAGTACGCCCTTTAAAGACACTGCCTTCACAGAGTGTGCAAGTACATTTGTGCTCTATGGGTGTGACTTGCTGTATTCTCATTGGCTCTTAGCTTCTCACCAAAAGGTTCTGAGTGCTCAACCACTACCTCCAGGTACTGTGCTCGGTGCCACAATACCTAAGCTCACTTCCTTGTTTTTCAGATGGCTGCAACTTCTGTTTATACCTTGTGGAGTCCTGAATAGTCATTTCTGGGCAGTATGTTTTCTGAATTCCAGATCATCTTTGCAGCCCCCTAACTGTACAGCAGAATACGGCTGATGATCACTGATGTTTGTGTAGTGTTTCTGATGCGCTGGGCACTGCTCATACTTTGCATTTATTACTGTATTGCTTCATCCTCACAACAGTCCTGTGAAATCATAGGACTCATTTCATGTGGCCATTCGTGCCAGCTGATTCGTGTGAATGAGGAAACCTGACATTCCGGGAAGGGAAGCGGTTTGCTCAAGGTAAGCTTTACTAAAGCATCACAGTAGGTTCTAGACTTTGGCAGTCAGACTACCGAGCCTATGCTCCCAGGTGCTGTTCTCTGTTCCATAATCACATCAAGATGTACTTTGCATAAGCCCTCAACCTTCCACATCCCGTGATTATTAAGGTGAATCAGTTTTACTTCTTTAATACTGTGCGAATTTCCCCCCTCTCTGGACAGCTACTGTTCAGGGTTCAGCAGATGCATCTCTTCTGGATGGTTATAAACTTAAGATTACTCTACCCTGGCCTTTCTCCTTTCCACTAAACTGTGCCATCCTGAGCCTGCTGCTCAGCCGAGGGTGCTTCTTACGTTTCTCGGATACCTCTATAGCACCCTCTACCACCTGAGCCCCTCCGCGTGGTGCCTTCACTGTATGATGATCTGGCCCCGCTGAGTTGTCCTGCCTTATTTGTCATGATCAGTACTCAGACTGGATGGAGCTCCTGAAACACCTCACCTTGCTGTGGATCTGGGTCTCTGCACAAGAGCGACGCTCTCCCCATGGAATTCCTGGATCAGATATTTAAGGGTAGTGAGCTCTTAAGACTCAGCACTGTCAAGTGTTTCTGCATTTGTTACGGTCCTTGTTCTGTGCTCCCTTAACATGTGGACGATATTTTATCAAACAATATTGAAACTTCTCATCTGATCTCATGGGGCTTTAGGTCGAAGAGGGAGCCAGATTTATCGCCATGTCCCTAGCGTTTGCCACTGTGCCTGATACCGTGGTATAACTGAGTAACGTCGGAATGAAGGAAAGAGTTTTAACACATATACTTTACAAAGCTGAGTTGGTTTAGTAGAAAAAATTTTGATTTCAGAATTTCAAATTGACACAATGACGTCTCCTCCTTTTAGAAGAGTGTTTGACAGGGAAGAGCGCGTGTATCGACACTGTCCACGTGCGGGAAAGCTCCCCGTCCTTTCCTCAAGCGCCCATGGTCTCTGACTGGGACAGCTGCAGAATCCTGCTGTCTTCCCCAAAACTCACTGCTGTGTGCGGCTCATTTACTGAGCCTCCCTATGGTATCTATTACCAGTGGTCATTATTTCCCAGCTCTGAAATCCTGATTCCTTCCCTTCTATCCTTTTTTCCTGCACGGGAGCTTTTCAAGGGACAGCATTCCTCCCATAACGAGCGTCTCGCCGCCACTTATTTCAAAGAAAGGATTTGGATCCTTTGTCCTCCCACATGTCACACTGAAGAGATATATCTAATGATCTGCTTTCATGTCCTGCTTTGTGAATTTTCTAACGCATTTTCTTTATCCCTTAACTCTACCCACTCTGCTAGTTCAGTGTAACCTTTGCTGTCTCACCCCATTATTTTAGCATTTCAGTCTGATTGCAAAGCTGACATCATGTCTGGAGTCGGGACCACAGGACCAGTCAGTTTTCTGGGGACACTTAGGGTTGGCACCCTTGATCCTGGACCTGTCAGCTACTAGTGTTGGTTCTAGTAGGGTGACAAGTAAGTGTGATAAATGCTTCCTGCGAGAATGTGCAGTTTACCCAGATGTAGAGGGTCTTGCCCATATGCCTTTCTTTGGGGAGTATATAAAGTCACTTAGTTGTGGAACAAAAGTGTCATGTGCTGTATTAAGTAAGTTTGTACTTTTTCCATCAATCTGCACATTCATTTTTGTCTCACAGGGAGCTTGATTATTAAATTTCCTCAAATATCAACTCTGGGCCACAAGATGATTTATTCCCAATCCATGAAAAACTCTCATAACAAGTAACAACTCACTTATGAAAAGTTAACATTCTTATTTTAACTCATTGGCATATACTTAAACGTGCATACAATTAAAGGTACACAATTTTTAAAATCAGAAATGGCTCATTATGTAGTTTTAAAACAGTAGAACAGGTTATAAATCTTCAAATAAGACTTTTTATGTAAACAAGACCATCATTTATGATTTTTTTGCTTCTCTTTGGATTTCAAAGTGGTGAGTCTACAAAACCAAAAATAACATTTTTTTCCCCTGTGAGTTCTGCTGTTTCTTTGTCGAGACATTTTCCCAGTTTCAACATTTTTTTTTAACCCAGGAGACAAATATTTTCTAAGAGGAATTACGTTATCAAATAATAAGCTCAACAGTATCTATTAAACAAAAAGATAGCTTAAGTGTTGGAAATCTATTTAGTTTTAAAAATGAGGATGGTAACCTAGCTAACAAAGAACCAGTAGTGCCAATTCACATGCTGGCGGAATTTTAAATATTGCTGTAAAATCATGTAGCCATTATTCAGTAAAGACAGCCCCAGACATTACTTTGTCTAAAAGACAAGAACCCTCAATGCATTTTTACAAAGGAAACAAACCTGCACATTCAGCACTGAGTAGATATCCAAAAAAGCAGACAGTGATGAGGCCCCACGACTCTGCCATGCTCGTGTTCAGAAGCTGCACAGCCTCTGCTAGTAGATTGTGCAAGTGGCAAGGCTGATCAATAGTTTCAAAGTACAAGCTGAGCTGTATTTACTTCTGGGAAATAATGTTCATCTCCCTCGGTGGGTCTTTGGGTTATTTCCAGTGGCCTCTTGGGTCAAAGAAAGAAACCATTAGTGGTCATCCCTGAAGCTCATGTCTGGCTGCAGGGGCTTCTGCTACTATGGCTGGGCTCGAGGCCTAAGCAGGGAGGACAATCTGTGGAATGGAGATACGTGGCTTGGTGATAGTTGCTGTGTGACAGCAAAATACACCAATGGGTTTCATTTTATCTTTGTCAGGGAACAATAACATCATGTAATTTAAAGTTAAAGAGATGAAAAAAACAAGATCATTTGTTCACTCACATTGAAATATCTTAAAATGTGCTTCTGAGTCACCTGATAGATTTTTTCTTTATGTTTTCCATAATCAGGAGTTTACAGTCTTTCTTGTGCCAAGTACCATGTGATGAAACATATGGACCTTGTTTCAGCACACATGTATGTGTATGTACACACATTTTTTATAAACATATGTATATATACACATAGACATATATACACAAATATAGTTGTGAACATTGTAGCAGTTTACATTGATATGAAATAATATACTATCATTTGCCTTTCTCTGTGATATTGTTGCATTTCATTTCTGCACATTATAAATTCTATTTATATGTGATATCATTATTACTATCACTTAAATCAGTCAACAATCTTTTGAAACCATTTAAAATGGTGAAACATCTTTTATATATAATTCTAATGCGCTCATTTATTTGTGTAAATTCAAGTTTCAATATGTTATAATATTTAATCACTGTGAAGAATTTTCATTAGCAATATTGATTTTATAGGCCTCATGATATGTTTTCTCAGTTTATGTTTATTTGAAAATGTTTCCATTTTACCTTCACTTACACATAAGTTGGATAATACAGAATTCTAATTGAGTATTTTCCTTCCTTGCAGGACATTAAAGATATCATCCTACTGTCTTCTGGCCTACATTATTTCTAAAGAGAAGGCAGTAAATACCATGATTATTGTTTTCCAGAAATCTCACTACAATAAGCCAAGATGTTTTTGGTGAGATTCCTGGATCTGTTTGATATTTTTAATAGAATGCAGAATTTGGGGGGTTTTATTTTTAAATTTTTTGTTTTGAACTAATTATAAAGTTGTTGGACATTGCAAACCCAGTAAAAACAGATCCCATGTACCTTTCACCCAGTTAATACCAAGGTTCACATCTTATATGAAAATAGCATGACACTGAAACCAGGTCATGGTCATTAGTATAATGGATGTGTATAATTCTAAGTCATTTTGTTACATGTATAGACATGTCTCTATAGTATGGAAAGTCTTTACATCAGGCAGAGGAAGTCTCTCCATTTTACTCTCCTTTGGAAAGATTGTTCTAAGTATTCTAAGGGTCTATACCTTTTCATATAAATTTTAGACTGATGTTATTTGTATTAAAAAACATGCTGAGATTTTTATAAGAATTATATAAAACACATAGGTCAATTTTGGAGAAGTGATATCTTCAATTGGTTATGTCTTCCAACTCACGAACATATCATGTACATCATGTTATGTATACACAGATTCTGCCAAAAATGCATACCCACTTCAGGAAAAGAAAACTACTATGATGTTTTTTCAGTATTCATACAGTATTACCCTGGTATGAGGGAGCCTAGAGGATGTCATATATCACAGAAAAGTCACCATCTTGGTGGCCCATAGAGAACAAATTGAAAGTGCTTGTGCTTCTTAGTGACCAAGGCTACCTGAACAGCAGTTCACCTTACTAAGGTCTGGAGGCTGACGGTTACCTCTCGGAGCACCTCTTGTAATTGTAGAGGCCAAAAGTCACTTGTATGAATCTCATGTCTCAATAAATTTTGTTTTAAATATTTATACGTTTTTCTTTTCCTGAAGTATGTACACATTTTTTTGCAGAATCTGTATTTAGGTCTTTGATTATTTTCCCTTGATGTTTTGTAACTTTCAGCATCTAGATCCTGTATTTGTTTTGGTAAGAGCACACCTCAGTGTTTGATTTTCTCAGACACAATTATGAGTGCTATTGTGTTTCTTTTGAAGACATACTTTTAAAGAGAAATTTTATTTCACAGCCAAATTGAGAGGAAGGACAGAGATTGCCCATATCCCCTTTGTTCCCACCGTTGTGAACATGCCTTAGTGGAGCAGGGATGTTTGTTAAAACCAATGAAGCTATGTTGGCATAGCTGTGTAATCCAAAGTCCAGAACTTCTGGAGCTTTTTACTCTTGGCATTGCACATTTTGTGGCTGTAGTTTCACTGCCTTAAAATCCTTCTCATTCCTCTCTCTCTACCCTGTAACTGCTGGCAACCAGCATCATTTTCATTGTCTCCAGCTTTGCCTTTCCCATAAGGTCATGTGATCAGCATCAGATAGTCTGTTGCCTTTTTCAGTTTGGCTTCCTTCACTCAGCAATGAATTTCTTTCCTCAGCACTGGGAATTGAACCCACGGTGTTTACACTAAGATACATCCTGGCCTCCATCCTCTGCCTTTCGGACTCGGAGTTTCTCTCAGTCATTAAGTTGCCAGACGGGGCCCAAAATTGTGATCCTCCCTCCTCCATCTCCCAGAGTGCTGGAATTACAGGTGCACATGGCTAGCGGTAATAACAAATTTCCTCCATGTAGTAAATTCCTCCAGTAGTAAATTTCCTCCATGTCTTTTCATGGTTGTATAACTCATTTCCTCTTAGCAGTAAATAATATTCTATTGTTTAGATGTGCCACGCTTTACTCTTTCTTCTATAAACCACATCTTACTGGCTTTCAAATTTTGGCAATTATTAGTAGAGTTACTATAAATATCTGTGTGAAAGGTTTTGTGTGGTTTTAAGTTTTCAGTTGCTTTGGGCAGATAATGAGGAACACAACTGCTAGATTATGTGGTAGAAGGATGTTCAGGTTTGTATGAAACAACCAAAGTGCTCTCTAAAGAGTCTATACTGCTTCAGTGCCCATGAATGGATATAGAAGATGTGTTTTTATATACAATGTAGTACTACTCAGCCGTACAGAATGATACACTTGAGATTCTTCTAGGTAAATGAGCACACTTTGGCACACACTCTTCAGTGAAGTAAATCAGACACATGTGTTTAAATATCAAATTATTTCTCTGATGTAGGATACTGAAAGATTAAAAAAGGACCAAAATGTGTGATAGATATTAGGAAATAGGCTGAAATTGTTCAGATTGGAAGAGGGAAATGGGAAAGGAGGTAAAAAGGAAAAAAAAAAAAGAACAGCAGAAAAAAATTGAAAATAAAGCTTTTGTAAATAAGGAAGAGAAGTGGGGTAAAGGGAGGGGAGGGGATTGGGGAGAAAAGAAGAACAAGATATATTATATAGAAATACAAATTTTCTATGATGCTTGTGATCATTATGTATATTGAAATTATATTAATAAAGTTAATTAAAAATAAAGAGGCTGTACTGTTCTGCATTTTCACCAGCAATGAATGAAAATTGCAGTTATTCCATGTCCTCAGTAGCATTTGCTGTTGTTAGTCCTCTTTTCACAATTCCAGTAGGTTTGCAGTGGCGTCTTGTCATTTTAATTTGCAACTCCCTATTGAAAACTGATGCCCCAATTTTTTCATATGCTTCTTACTTCTTTGGTGAAACATAAGTGATGGTATTTGTTCCATGTAATGAAGAGATTGTTTTTTCATTGTTAGATTTTGAGAGTTCTTTATTTTTGTTAATAGTACTTATTCAGACTTTTCCTAACAAGTATCATTTTCAGTGTGTGATTTATTTTTTCAATCTTTTGCTAATATCTTTCATAGAGCAGGAATTTAACATTTTAATGGACTCCAATTTATCTATTTTTCTTCTTCATAGATCTTCCCTTTGGCTCCAAATCCAGGAAGTCATAGTCAAACCCAAGGTCAATCAGGATTGCCTAATACTAGCTACTAGGAGTTTTATAATTTTGTATTTAGGTCTGTGACCCATTTTGAAGTTTTGTGGTAGGTAAAAAGTTTGTGTCTAGATCAATTTCTTTGCTCAAGGATGTTCATTTATTCCATCATCATTTGTTAAAAAAAATTTGCTCCTTTATCAAAGATTAGTTGATTACGCCATTCTGTTTCTAAGGCTATTTTATTCCATTGACTAGTTTATATATCCTTTCACCAATATCATAGTACCTTGAGTACTCTAGCTTTATATACAGCAATGTCAGTCTCTTGATTTTGTTCTTTTCTGTCAATATTATAAGGCTATTCGGGTCTCTTGATGCTCCATAAAAGCTAAAAATCAGTTTATTGATGATCCCAAAATGACTTGCTGGTATTTTGATCAGATCTGAATTAATCAGTAGATAACATGGGAAGAACTGATCAATATCTTGAAAATATTGAATCTCTTAGCTATGAACATAGACTATCATTTCATTTATTTTTTTTAAATTGTGAATCTTTATCGGTACATTATATATACACATCATCATTGCATTCAAAATTGACAATTTGTACCATTATATGACATGACTTAATTCTCATTTTTTCCTTTCCCCTACCTACCCTACAACTCTCCACCCTCTATATACTTAAGGATTTTTCCTTTTTTATTACCATCATATTATTTTTCCCCTCGTTACTTACCCTTACACGCAATTTTCTTTTGAATATTTTCTATTTCATAATATCTACTATATATTCTAGAACTCACTTATATTTTCATTTACTCATACTAGAGAAAATATATGATATTTACACATCTGTAACATTTTTGTTTCATTTATGAGTATGTCCTTAAAGTACATCCATTGGAGAATAAATGACTCAATCTTATTATTTTTTATGGCTGAGTAATACTCCATTCTAGAAAAGAACCACGTCTTCTTATCCATTCTCCATTTGATGGACATTTGGGTTGTTTACAAGATTTAGCTATCACAAACTGAGCTACCATAAACATGGGTGCACATATGTTGCTGTGATATGAATCTTCTAATTTCATGTACATACCTAGTAGGTGAATATTAAGGTCAAATGGGACCTTTAATTCTAGTTTTTTTTTTAGGAATTTCCACACTGATCTCCATAGTAGTTGCACAAGTCTACATTTCCATCAACAGTGGATAAGAGTTCCTTTTTCTCCATAGCCTCACCAGCATTTGTTGCTGGCTGATTTCAGGATAACAGCTATTCTTTGTGGAGTGAGATGAAATCTCAGAGTTGTTTTCATCTACAGCTCTCAAATGACCAGTGATGTTAAGAATTTCTTCATATACTTCTTAGCTGCTTTTACTTCTTCCTCTGAAAAGTGTCTGTTCATTTCAGATGCCCATTTTTGAATTGTGTCTTTAAGTTCGGGTGGGTTGATTTTTTTAAAGTTCTTTATATATTCTAGGTTGTAGCCCTTTGTCTGAGGAACAGCTGGCATAGATTCTTTCCCTTATTGTTGGTTGCCTTTTCGTTCTGTTGGTGATTTCATTTGATGTCTAGAAATTTTTAATAAGATGAGATCCCATTTGTTGATTTCTTCTTCCAGTTCTCATGCTATAGAGGCTTTGTTCAAGAAGTCTTTCCCTAAACTAATGTCTTCAAGTGTTTTATCTAGCCTGTGTTACAGCAGGCTTAGTGTTTCTGTTTTAATACTTAAGTCTCTAATCTTATCAACAAATAAAAGCCATGGTCTTGGAGGCTTTACTGCTGAATTCTACATAGCTTTTAAAGAAGAGTTAACTACACTACTTCTTAAAGTTTTTAATGAAACTGAAAGGGAAGCAGTACTCCCTAGTTCATTTCTGGAAGCAACCATTACCTAGATTTTAAAAGCAGAGGAAGACCTAACTAAAAAAGAGAACTACAGGCCTATCTCTCTAGTGAATATTGATGCAAAAATCCTCAATAAGATACTGGCAAACAGAGTACAGAGAATCATCAAGAAGATCATACACCCTGATCAAGTTGGATTCATACCAGGGATGCAAGTATGGTTCAACATACATTTATTAATAAATATAATACACTATATTAACAAAATCAGGGAAAAAATCATGTGGTTATCTCAATAGATGCAAAAAAAGTGTTAGACAAAATCCAACACCCATCCGCAATCAAAATCTTACAGAAAATCAGACTGGGTGGACTCTATCTCAAACTAATAAAAGCTATTTATGAGAAATCAACAGCCAGCATCATACTAACTGGTCATCAACTGAAACATTTCACACTAGGATCAAGAACAAGACAAAGATGTCCACTTTCACCACTCCTGTTCAGTATAGTGCTGGAAACATTAGCCACAGCAACTAAGCAAGAGAAAGAAATGAAAGGAATTAAGATAGGAAAGGAAGAAGTTGAATTATTATTTGCCTTACGACGTGATACTCTATATGGAGGATCCTAAAAACTCAACCAAAAGATTGATAGACTTAATTGCCAAATTTAGTAGCATAACAAGGTCATTGCTCAAAAATCAATAGCCTGGTTCTGGCAAAATAACAGACCTGAGGATCAGTGGAGTAGATTAGAAGATCTAGAAACAACTCCAGATACACTGTGTCACCTCATCTTTGACAAAAAAGCCAAAAATCCTCAATGGAGGAAAGATAGCCTCTTTAACAAATGGTGCTGGAAAACCTGGGTTTTAACCTGCCCAAGAATAAAGCTAGATCTATCTTTTTCACTGTATACTAAACTAAAATTATTCCATTTATTTCTTTGGTTTCTTTCATTAGAGATTTGGAATTTTCCTCTTGTGGATCTTGTACATATTTTGCCAGATATATATACGTATTTCATTTTGGGGATGCTAATACAAATTTTTTTTTTCTAGGTTTTTTGAGACAGGGTCTCGCTTTGTGGTTCAGGCTGGCCCTGAGCTCACCCTCAAACTCACATCACAGCAATCCTCCTGCCTCTGCCTCCCGAGTGCTGGGATTACAGGCGTGAGCCACCACGCCTGGCACTGTGGTATGTGGTACTGGTTGCTGCTGGGTGTGGGTCTCCACACCCAGTATTGTTATGTGGTTACCAGGGAATCGAACCCGGGCCCTTGCGCTTGCAAGACGTGCGCCGGAACCACTGAGCTAACTCCCCGGCCCCAAATATTTTTAAAAATTTCAAATTCTACATGTTAATTACTGAGATATAGTAAGTTAATTGGCATTTGGACATTAACCTTGTATCCTACAACCTTGCTATAGCCAGTTATTCTGAGAGTTTTATTACTGTGCTTGAAATGTCTTTTTCACAAATTTTATTAAATAGTAGTGCAATTTATTTTGTAATTGAATTTATTGATACATTTTAGGTATACATTATGGTCACATTCATCACTGAGAATTTGTACCTGTAAATGATATATCTTGATTCTATTTTTCCAATTCCCCTGCCCTCTCTTCAACTCCTCCACTCCCCATATGCATAAGCTTTGTTTCCATTTTTTCCTTTATATCTTCAAATTTTTTCTTTCCCTTCTTTTTTCCCCCCCGACCCACCTCCCTAGTTCCCCTTCCCCTTTGAAGATTTTTTCCTGTTTCACAACACCCATTATAAGTTTTGACCTCATTTACATCTACAGTTTCGCACACAACAGAACAATGTAGTATTTATGCATGTGTCTTATTTATTTCAGTTATGTGTATGGACTCAAGTATAGTACTCAGGTTTATTAAAATTTCACATCTTCTTTATTCATGAACCATTTGATAGGCTTTGGGGCTGTTTCCAAGATTTAGCTATGATAAACTGAGCTGCTATGAACATGGGTGCATGTATGCTACTGTTGTATGATGCTCTTAATGCAATTTATTTATTTTTTAAAATTCAAATCTTTATTGGTACATTATAAGTACACATCATCATCGCATTCAACATTGAGAGTTTGTACCAAAATATGACATAACTTGATTCTCATTTTTCCCTTTTCCCCATCCTGCAACCCCTACCACCTATATACGTAAACTTTGTTTCCTTTTTTATTACTATCACATTCTTTTTTCCCTACAATCTCTTTCCTTTTAAATATTTTCTATTTCACAATATCAACTATACATACTACAATTCATTTACATCTTCTTTTTCTCATACTAGAGAAAAGATACAATATTCACACATCTGTGAGCTATTTGTTTTATTTATGAGTATGTCCTTAAAGTACATCCATTTGAGTATAAATGATTCAATCTTATTTTTAATGACAGAGTAATACTCCACTCTAGAAAAAAACCACATCTTTATCCATTCTCCATTTGATGGACATTTGGGTTATTCCCAAAATTTAGCTATCAAAAACTGAGCTGCTATAAACTTGGGTGCACATATGTTGCTGTGATATGTATTTTTCTTTTTTTTGAGACAGGGTCTTGCTTTGTAGTTCAGGCTGGCCCTGAGCTCAGTCTCCAACTCACATCACAGCAATCCTCCTGCCTCTGCCTCTATAATGCTGGGATTACAGAAGTGAACCACCACTCCCGGCACTGTGGTATGTGGTACTGATTACTGCTGGGCATGAGTCTCCATGCCCAGTATTATATGTGGTTGCAGGGGGCGGGGGATTTACCCCAGCCCATGCACTTGCAAGACAGGGGCTGAAAGCACTGAGCTATATCCCCTGCACTTAAAAAAGTACTTTAGATCTTTATTGGTACATTATGAATACACATCATCATTGCATTTAACACTGAGGGTTTGTACCAGAATATGAAATGACTTGATTCTCATTTTTTCCCTTTTTCTCCCACCCTGCATCCCCCCCACCCCCTATATACATAATTTGATTCCTTTTTTCTTTATTATTACCATATTCGTTTTTCCCTTTTACTTAACCCTACATTCTATACCCTTTCAAATAATTTCTATTTCACAATATCAACTATACATAATACAAATCATTTACAACTTCATTTTCTCATACCAGAGAAAATATATGACATTTACACATCTGTGACCTGTTTATGTTGCTTATGGAGATGTCTTCAAGCTATATCCATTTCAGTATGAATGACCCAATCTTATCATTTTTAATGGCACAGTAATACTCCATTCTAGAAAAGAACCACATCTTCTTTATCCAGTCTCCAGTTGATGGACATTTGGGTTGTTTCCAAGACTTAGCAGTCACAAACTGAGCTACTATAAACATGGGTGTGCATATGTCACTGTGAAATGAAGCTTTTAATTCCTCTATGTATATACCTAGCAGAGCGATGGCCAGGTCAAATAGGACCTCCAATCCTAATTTTTTTAAAGGTTTTTTTGAGACAGGGTCTTGCTTTGTGGTTGAGGCTGGTCCTGAGCTCAGCCTCAAACTCACATCACAGCAATCCTCCTGCCTCTGCCTCCTGAGTGCTGGGATTATAGGAGTGAGCCACTACACCCGGCATTGTGGTATGTGGTACTGGTTGCTCCTGGGTGTGAGTCTCCACGCCCAGTATTATATGTGGTTACCGGGGATTGAACCCGGGTCCTTGCACTTGCAAGGCAGGCGCCAGAACCACTGAACTCACTCCCCGGCCCTCCAATCCTAGTTTTTTGAGGAATCTCCACATTGATCTCTACAGAGGTTGTATGAGTCTACATTCCCACCAGCCATGGAGAAGTGTTCCCTTTCCTCTGCATCTTCACCAACATTTGGTGGTGGCTAATTCTGAGATAGCAGCCATTCTTTGTGGAGTTAAATGAAATCTCAGTGTGGTTTCCATCTGCATCTTTCAAATGACCAATGATGTTGAGCTCAGAGTCTTTTAATTCTTTTGTGTATATACTTAGCAGAGGGCTGAGTTGAATTGGACCTCCAATCCTAGCTTTTTGAGGAATCTCCACACTAATTTCCACAGAGGTTGTATGAGTCTACACTCCCACCAACAGTGCAGAAGGGGCGGAGGGGAGAAGGGTTCCTTTTCTTCACAGCCTCGTCAACTTTTGTTGTTGGCTAATTCTGAGATGGCAGCCATTCTTTGTGGCGTGAGATGA
>PVIR01037041.1:0-15412 GCA_004026965.1 Petromus typicus | reverse complement strand
GCTCTTCCGATCTCACAGCAATCCTCCTGCCTCTGCCTCCCGAGTGCTGGGATTACAGGCGTGAGCCACCATGCCCGGCACTGTGGTATGTGGTACTGGTTGCTGCTGGGCATTAGTCTCCACGCCCAGTATTGTATGTGGTTACGGGGATGGGGGATCAAACTGGGCCCTTGCGCTTGCAAGACAGGTACTGGAACCACTGAGCTAAATCCCCAGGCCACTGCATTCTTAAAATATATTGATCCCTGAAACAAAATACAAACCAGATGAAGAGAAGTACTTTGACGCTAGTGTCCCTGCTGATGACACAAGACCAGCCATCTAAAAATGTAAAGTTGTATCAATTGATTTTAGTGGATACATCATGACAGTTATTTCACTATGCTGATTTGGTTTTCCACTGTATTTATCAAATTGTGTTCAGTGTACTTACAAAATATATTGTGCACATATTATGAAGAAGCCATTATGCAGGTAGATACTGAAGATCAAAAAAGTGAATATGACATGGTGTTAACCATTGTCTCATTGTGTTTTGTGCTGCTGTGACAAAATACTTGAGTCATTTATAATGAACAGAAATCTTTTGCCCCATTGTTTTGGAGACTGGGAAGTTTAATATCAAGGTACTGACAGGTTTAGAGGCTCTGATTACAACACAGTGTCTCGATTCATGCATATTTCAGTGGACAGGGACACTTGCTCTTCATGTGGCATGAGGCAGAAGAGCACAACGACAACGTGGGGGCTAATCATAGTACTAATCTCACACATAAAAGCACTTATGATCTGATCACTTCTTAAAAGTCCCACCCTTTAATACTCTTACAGTGACAATTAAATTTTCACACAAATTTTATAGTACACAAATATATAAATTATAGCAACCATTACAAGTTTGAAAAGATAGCATGTGCAACTGTTGTAAAAAAAAAAAAAAAGCACATTTCAACTGTCATAAAAATTATATGAAATTGCTTGATGGTTATACTCCTTAAGTAATTTGCATATGGCATATTTTATTTTTGTAGGAAGTAGAACCTTACCACATGATTAGGAGTAAAATGACTGTATGCCTTCAGCATTAAAGTAATACAACAAAAGTATTTTCCTCTACCATTATTATATGTTTTGATACCTAACCCCTAGGCATTGGACAGGTAATGTGAAAAAAGTCATTTTGTAGGGATAATAACCAATGCATGCTTTCCTGTACAGCCAGGTAAATTTGCTTCCATAGGCCTTCTTGAGATTGATTCTCTTGGGCGGAGGAGTTAGCTCAGTGGTTCCGGAGCCTGTCTTGCAAGCACAAGGGCCCGGGGTTCAATCCCCAGTATCTATATACCATACTGGGAGTGGAGACTCACACCCAGCAGCAACCATTACCACATACCACAGTGCTGGGCGTGGTGGCTCACGCCTGTAATCCCAGCACTCGGGAGGCAGAGGCAGGAGGATTGCTGTGATTGAGTTGGAAGCTGAGCTCAGGGCCAGCCTGAACCACAAAGTGAGACCCTGTCTCAAAAAACCTAAAAAAAAGAGAGATTGATTCTCTTTGTGAAGCCACCAACAATTATCAAGGTATCTAGGGGTAGATACTACCAACAACTGACCAATAGCTTTTTTGCAAGAGAGTTCTGGTCAAACATATATTATTTTAATTATTCTCCATGCTTCCTAGAGTTAACTGAAACATTTGACCTATTGAAGGGGACATAGCAAGTCAATTGTTATATTAATTAGCATATACATATGAGCATGCTAAAGATAACCAGCAAATTGTAGGCCCTTGAAAAAACATCTGCTATCCTAAGCCAACATTTGAAGAAAAGTGTTCCTAAAATTAAGAATTATTAACTTTAAATATATAGGGCTCGTCACATCTGTGGATCTTTCCTGACATTGTAATACAGAAGCAGCCAATAAAACTTTCAAAAGAAGGTAAGATTTGAAAACAAACGCCTTAATTGAGAATCTTCAAAAACCTTGAGTTATTACATCAGAAGTAATAAAGAGTCATAAGACATTACCAACAAAGCATAAAAATCTCTCTGAATGGTAAACTGCTGTGTGATGGCATGTTCGTTCTGAAATATGAATAATTGTGTCAGAGTTCCTGTGAACAGGCTCTCAATTTTATTTACTGGCAACACTCAGCAAGCTAAGGATAAAAAGGAAATTTTCTTAGCCAGTTTTCAAAGCATTTGTGAATTTTTAAAAAGTGGAGGGAAACATAATAAAAATGGATTGTTACACCTATGCACTGAATGGTTGTAGGTATCTTTTTGTTTATGGCTCCTATCTCTCCATCATGAAAATTTACTCATACAAAAAATAATGTGAAACAAAACCACTGAGAGTATCTACATTGTCATAGTTGCAGGGGGCCAAACAGTGGCCCTGAATCATAGGCTCCTTGGCTTTGACTAAAATTGAAATATTGTACAGATTCCAGTACTGAACATGAGTCTGAAACTATATGCCCATGCAAGAATGCATGCAAAGTATTTTATGCTAACAGATTACAATAAGTCTAAATATGTCTTTATTTCCTCTAGAGGAAGTGCCAGTAAATTGTTCTCTTCAGTCGTTTAAAGACTAACTCAAGATGCAGATAGATCCTAATAGCTCTAAACCTCACTATAATGCTTCCTAATTTGAATGCTTATGAACTCATGACAGAGGTTCAACCGAGTCATATTTTAGGTCATTGTATTTGTCTTTTTATTGCCTGCGCCACTCAAAACTTGGCAATTGTTGAATCCTACACGTCGAGGGGTGATTTTATCAATTAAAGCACAGTGAAACACGGTGGAGATAGTGCAGCCATTTCGTGGTTCATAAAGAATTATCTGATTCAGGTGAAGCTTTTTTTCCTTCTCTGATTTTCTGTCTCAACCAACCTCACCTCCTTATGGGTCAGTTACTTAGAGGATTCTGAGTTTTCATCTGAACTCCATACTTCAGAATACATTTTCAACTGGATGACTAAAATATCATCTCCTCTATCTCCTCTTAGTTCTCTTCTTCTTCCTCCTGCTTTTCCATGGTTGGGGATTTGACAGTAAAGCTGGAGGCTAACGTGACTTTTTCTCTTTCCATGTCTTCTAAAACCTAATACAAATGCACAGTTTATTAAAGAGATTCAATAGCACCATTTTCCTGGGGCTTCTCCATGAAGTAAGTGACATTTTGAAATATTGTTTTTTTAAGTGCAGAAGATCTACCCAGCGATTATCGACAATGAAGAAAGTCTTTTTGTGTTAACATCTTTAATCTGGTCTCAGGGAAGCTGTTTTACAAGATTTACTGGTGCAATTTGGTTGCAGATGCCTGTGATTTATAGGAAAGCTCATGGCAACAGACAGAATCTGTATAAAGAACCAAAAGAAAAACAAAAGTATTAGGTAACTCACGTGGGGTGCACGTCTCATTCATCATATTTTTGTCATTTTGGTTTCATGTTAATGTCTTAGGGAGTGTTCGGGACTCACGCTCTCTGACCTTCAGATGTCTGTGAAGTGGCTCAGGGTCAAACTCCCAGAAGTTTCTCAAGTAGTAGGTTTTGACCACTCTTGTTTCAGCCCATGAAATCTGAGAACATGTCCATATTCTGGCCTTAAGCAACTTCTCCAAACCTCCAAAGTTCCAAAGGCATGAAAAGATTTGAAATCCTACTTCTGCCTTTAATGCTTTTAACGAGATACCAAGCTCTTTGCTGCCTGCGTTATTCATTTTCTTCTACTTATTTATTTGTTTTTGATCATAGGATTTATGCCAGGCCATTACATTTTACTGTTTTTAAAATAGTACATGCAATAAACTATCTAAAAATAGAGACTTAGTTTTTCTTTATGCACATTTTTATTTTATAGATGTTAAAGTTCATTGTTGAACAATATTTGTACATATTTATGGGCTAGGGTAAAATGATTTAATACTTATATATAATAAGTGATAATCAAATCAGGATTATTATTTCAGTCACCACAAATATTTATCATTTCTAAGAAACTTTGATCCTTTTAGTTATTTGGAAAGGTATCATAAATTATTGTAAACTATATTTACATCCCTGAGCTATAGAGCAGGAGACTTAATTCTGCCTAATTAAATTTTTATACTCATTGTCAGATTTTTATTTTCCCTTTTACATCCTTTGTAGTCTGTAGTTCTCTTCTTGGTTAGTGAAATATTTTACCAGCTGATTTTTCTTAGGAAACAAAAACATGTTGCTCCTTACTCTAATATTTATATCTGTACTATGCCTTGGATGGCAATTTTCTCACAGAAAGAAAGGTGTACAGATCTTTTCCTTCTTTTAACTGAAGCACCTTGGAGAGAGCTAGTTGTACCCCTGAGGTTCATCTCAGACTTATTAATTGACTAATCATTGTATCCAGTAACAATCTTATATGTGACATTTACAAGATAAGCAGAGTAGAGATTTTTTCATCCTACTTTCTAGCTCTTCCATCAACAGAGACACGAGCCACCTAGTGATGCACAACACAAAAGAGCCGACTGTGAGCTTCACCCTGGTCTGCAACAGCATGAGATGCAGTAAAATGACTGCCTAGGTCGTTTTAACTAGATTCTTATTTTCCATGCTATGCCTACAGATCAACTAGACTAAAATAGTATGTTGATAAGAGCTCATCGCTTTTTGAATCCTCTAGACTCTGTCATCTTCCCATGTGGATTAGTGTTAGTGTTTGTTGCTTTTGTCACAGATGATTTCTAGTCTGTAATTTATTGGTACTGAAAAAGGATACTCTCTTCATTCCTGCTATTTTCTGTTCTCCCTCTTGTTTTTTTTTTTTCTTTTCTGTTTGCAAGTAGGAGGGTGTAAACAAATTTATTCCTGCCAAAGAGAACATATGCGGTAGTTGATAAGAAGAGCAAGATCCCCTGAATTTACAATTTTCTATTTTACACAATTATAGTCAAGAGACTCAAGAAGTAATACAGGACTGAATCCTACAGTTTCTAGCACTATTAATATGACAACTGAGAGGTTTTCTTCATAGATTGAGAAAACTTTAAAGGAACCCTTTTAGCATACATCTGATCTAAACTACTGCAACAAAAGATTATTTTAAGGAAAGTGATTAATATATATTAATATATTTTAACTGTTAAACCATTCATTGGTATTAAAAGAGAAAAAAGTGATATGCTATAAAAACCAATAAAAAATTTCTCCATGAAATTTTATGTATTTACAACAGATTTTGTTTGTATATGTTTTGGAAATGTTCTAACTCAGTATTATTTCTACTTCGTTTTCAAATATGCCAATATATACATGGACATAGGTATATCCATTTTAATAAACGACATGCCATTCATCTAAATGTCATTATATTGTATGATATTTGCAGTTAGTTTTGAGTATGTGTCTAGTTTGACTTTAGGAATTTGAAAGCTTCTAAAAATTGTTTTGGTTCAGAATAATAAAAAGTCAAATCTACCTACATTTTCATTGTCCATACAGAACTTCTACTGAACATATAAACAGATTCTTCCTCTATTTAACACTGTTTCACTTTTATTTTATTTAATAACAATATTGAATGATATACATTTGGATTCCCCTAGAAAAAGAAATAATTGATGCCACTACAATTAGAAATCTTGCATTAGTATGCTGTAATCATGTGAGAGCTTGAGAGTTTCACAAAAGCGAATATATTACAATCCTTTTATAGCAGTGTATCCTTTACTTGGAGCATGGAATTAAAGTTAGCAGTAAAGTAGCCTTGCTGAAGCACAACTCAGTACTAAGACTTTTTTTAAGTGTGTATGAGATTTGTTTCTCAAATCTCTCTCCATCAAAATCCTCAATGTGTTGATAAACACATAGCTTAAAATATCAAGGAAACATACATATTTATTAGTTTTCCCTATAGCTTTAACTTTAGAGTACCTGTGTTTATAACCAATATAATTAATTTCTGTGTATAAGGAAGTTGTTGAAAACACATAATATTCAGGATAAATTGTCACTGCCTCACAAAAGATGCCACAGATCACAAATTCTTTAGAAGTCTCATATATTTATAAAAAAAATTTTGGAAACGTTACTAAGTTATAGATATTACCTTAGGAGCAAATGATGCAAAAGTAACTGGTAAGATCTCTACTCTTACAGAGACTACGTTTTATATTTGTTAAAGTTAAGAAAACAAAACAATAATAAATATACAAGCCATCCGATGGAAGGTGCCATCCGAGGTGCCAGAGGTGGTTTCCGAATGGTGATGGAAAGCTGAGGTGCGAACGCAGCAGAGGAGCCTGCCATGCAGCCATGGCTGCGAGCACATGCTGGGCTGATACGGTGAGCGTGATGCTCTGAAGTGAAAATGAACTCAGCCTCTGCGTGGGACAGAAAGAAGGTTAGTGAAGCTGCAGCTCAGTTGGAGAAGTAAGAGACGGTAGGGAACACCCAGAGTCAGAGAGACACGTGCCAAATAAGCAGCTACAAATGTGCAGAAATATATAAATAAAATAAGTTTGATTCCTAGGTAGTGATTATAAGGGAACAATATAGATGTGGGATATCTTTGAGATTTAAATTCTCAGCATTTATTATAGAGTTTTATGGGAACAGTGGGAAAAAGAGAGAAATTAGGAAAACTACAATTTTGGCTTGATCACCTGCAGAGATGAAAAAAGGATAAACTAAAATCGTGAAGTCTGGGGAGAAGTCATTATGTGAGGGTATAAAGTGGTAAAAAACAATAATTCTTTTTGCTTTATTAAGTTTGATATGTAAACTGGTCATTCATATAGAGTTATTAGGTAGGTAATTGCATATATTAGGCTGTTTGTAGGTAGAATTCAGGGCAGGAGAGTAGATGTTTATATAGAATATATATACATATGTATATATATGGAATACACACAAATATATATACATATATTGACGAAGTCACACAGACTATTCATAGAGAGAAAAGGCGCCAGAACAGAATGTAGGATACTCAGATATTTATAAATCAAGTATAAGAAGATACCTTAGCAAAGAGAAATATTGGAGTAAGAAGAAAATGTGGAGAAATAGACACTAAGAAAAAGAAAGCATTCCAAGTGGGAGGGAGTAGTAGGCTATGCAAAATGTTTTTGAGACAATATCTAGATAAAATCTGAAAAATAATGATCAGATTTAGCAATGTGGAGGCTGAGAGATGATAACCAAAGTATCACTAATATTGATTGACAAGAGATGATAGAATGAGCAAATATGAAGTTGTAGATAGAGAGAAACATTACATCAATGGATTTTTTCTGTTTTCTTTCAAGACTGAAAACACTAGTGCCTGATATTGATGAGTGAAAATAAATCAGTGGAGATGGGAAAATATATGCTAAGTACCTGCAGACGTAAAAGCAGTGGTTTGTATTACACGAAGAAGATGATGCCATTGATAGTAGGAGGGCCTTTCTGTGCATCATAAGAATGTGAATATTCATTTTGGGTTAGGTGACTAATGAGATAATTATATCTGGTTATTCCTATTTTGTGAATGAATTAAGTTACAGTCATCAACCAAATATCCAGGTTGAAAATGTGCAAATACAGATGTCTTGAGAAGAGAAAGCAAGGGATAAATTCATAATCAGAACCGTGCAAAAGAGAACTACTAAGGAAACCAGAATAGCATACTTTGATTTGGACAGGTTACTTGGGACCTCTTAGTTTTAGACTCTTTCCTCAGAAAAATATATTAACTACTACTATTTAAGCTTAGAACGTGGAATTTAAATGTGTAATGACTTAAACATTAATATTATATGAGCATTTTTTAAAACTTAGGGAACTATTTTAGGAAGTAATAGCTATTCTTGTAGAAGAAAATACATTTGAAGCTCAGTATATTCTTCTAATTGACTTTGATTTAATTTTTTCTTATTTCTAATTAAAATTATTGAATTTGTTTTGCTTCAGTGACTTTTTATTTAAACTGGAGTATGGAAAATGGCCCTGTTTTGAAAGATTATTTTTCTCTCCATCTCTCCACCCATTTCTCTATACAGATAACTGGAATGAGACTTCATAAGTATTAGCAATGAATATTTCTAGTTGGCAAAGTTTTCTAAGGTGGTGTTTTCTGTAGTTACTTTGACACAGCTCCGACACAATTCCCAACACTCACAAGTAAAAGGTGGAAAGATTTACTTTAGCTTAGAGTTTGTAGGGGTCTCAGTCCATAGTCAGCAGGCTCCAGGCAGAAGAACCTGGCAGGGGACAAGCATCTTAGGGAGTGGTAGCATGAAACAGAGAGAAAGAAGTGAATAGAAGGGAGGAGATAAACCCTTCTGGGGACCTCGGTGAGACACCTCTTCCAAACTCATCCCACCTCCTAACAGCAAGTCAGCTGTAAACTCATCAAGGGACCAACCTGGTGAAACTTGTCATCCTTCCATGATCCAGACATCTCCCTAATGCCCAGCCTATGAGCACAGTTGGCTTTGGGAAGATATATAAACCACAACAGTGTTTGTTGTTTACTATGTTTCTCTTGCTTTTTTCCACTTTATGAATCTTTGTCATAAAAAGATAATGTTTCTAGGGCCAGGGATTTAGCTCAGTGGTTCCAGCACCTGTCTTGCAAGCGCAAGGGCCCGGGTTAGATCCCCCATAACCACATACAATACTGGGCTGGGCATAGAGACTCACGCCCAGCAGCAATCAGCACCACATACCACAGTGCCGGGTGTGGTGGCTGATGCCTGTGATCTCAGCACTCGGGAGGCAGAGGCAGGAGAATTGCTGTGAAGTGAGTTGGAGGCTGAGCTCAGGGCCAGCCTGAACCACAAAAGCAAGTCCCTGTCTCAAAAAAGAAAAAAAAAAAAAAAGATAATGTTTCTTTAAAAAAGTAACTTTTTAGTTGTTCTCAAACTTTAGTTTAATATGGATAATATGTTTCTTTGCTGTGGTAGACTGCATACAGCCTCCCTCAGTCCCAGAACTGTCATGCTGTAATCTGGAGAACATGTGCAGATGTTAAGGTACATGGCCATTGGGGAAGAGTAAGGCTGTTGCTCCACCCACACTGAGGCATGGGAATTATCCAGGACTATCCGAGTAGGTCCATTTTCACATGTATTCTTATAAAGAGTAAGAGAAGCCAAAAAGTAACAGTAGTGTGAGAGGGAAGTGATCCTACTGGCTTTTATGGTAGAGTAATAAGGAAGTCAAGGAATCTGTGTGATTACTACAAGCTGCAAAAGACATACAAAATATATTCTATCCTAAAGCATCCATAAAAAATGTACCCCTGCTCACACTCATTTTTGCCTGTGAGACTCAAGGTAGAATTCTGACCCACATAACTGTATGGTAACACATTTTGATTATTTTAAGCTAGTGAGTTTGTGCTGATTTGGTATAGTAGCCATAGAAAACTAGAGCACATTCTTCAACTCATTCCTATGCAGTTTATTCTGTACATGGTAGGCAGAATTCATTCGCCTGTATTATCTAACATGGCAGCCATTAGCCACCAGAGGCAAATAAACAAATTAAATATGACAAGTTTGCTATATATGTAAATTTTAATAGTTAATGTGAGATATGTAAAATAGTTTTATAGTAATTCTAATATTGGGTTGATTTTGAAATACTTTTGATAATTTAGGTTAAATTGAAATACACTAAAATTGATTTCACCTGATGCATGTTTTTTAATGTGAATTCTAGACTGAAAATAATCTATATGACTCACATTTTATTTCTATTATTTAACACTGATATAGATGATAAATATGATACTACTTTCTTTTATTTAAAATTCATTAATAACTACCCACTGTATATTGGCTATACCTTATAGTCCTTAACTTGAATTTAAAATGACCTTGCATCATCTGACTTCTGATATGTGTCCGTCTTTGTCGTTTGCCTTTTCTAACACGTGCTATTTGGCCAAGCACATTTCTGCTCTGGCCTTTCTAAATGTTGTTCTCTAGACCCTGGGAACCCTTTTCCCCACTCTTGATCTGATTGAAAACTTGCCATCTTGCCCTTCCAGTTCAGGTGTCACTTAGAGATTCTTGATCAGATGTTACAGTGTACAATAGTTCCCACTGTGTGTCCTTAGTTGAAGTACCATGTTCTTTCTCTTAATGACACTTTTCACTAGTTTTATGAGAAATTTATTTTAAAATTCTCTTGGATGATGATGATAAGTTCAGTGTGTATATTATTTGCCATGGTATCCTTAAGGCCAGACCAACCATAGAGATGCCCAGTGTTTATGAATGCACATATAAATGATCAAATGTGTTTATGTCACTGTAAGTACATTATATATAATGTACAATGCAGATATAATAGCTTTGCTATAATAATGGCAGGAAAAAGGTTAGATGAAGAAGAAGAAGAAGAAGAGAAAGAATTGAAATATGTTTAAAGTCTTTGCCTTGAGTCAGTTTGTAGATAAGATTTCCCAGTTCCTTGGATTATGTCTTTAAGCCTTTGGGAATATATAGGACATTAGTAAACTTCCCTGAAATAAAAACAAAAACAAAAGTCTTTCTGTTTTCAAAGATATTAGAATTTCCTTTTAAATGAAGCCTGTTAAACTGTTAGTGAGTCAGAGTAGAAACCAGTAGGGAAATAGAGCTTCCCTGGGATCTGAAATCAAGACACTTGGAAAGCAATGTGGTAAAGAAATAAAAGAAGAAATTCTCCTGGAATTAGGCTGAGCTGACAGGAAAGCTAGAAAATACAAAGAAACTGGAGAAATAGTGCAACACAGGGAAAAGAAAGAAGTCTGGAAAGCTTGCTCGGGTCTGGAGGGAGGGAGAGCTATCTCTGCTGACAGAAGCGAGCCTGGAGAGGGTCGGCAATGCCAAGGAGAAACAGTAGATCAGGCCTGCAGCACCAGCCCCAAGAAGAGCCAGTGTTATTATAAACTACAAAACTATAAAAAAGAGCATGGCATTTTACTCTAAAAGTGACTCCTACCACATAGAATAAATAGGCACATGATGCTTATAAATTAGTCTGTGGTGTTCTGTTGAAGCCACAGAAACTGGACTAAGAAGGGTATTTTAACATTAGTTGTAATACAACAGGAAGCCAAAACACAAATGGATCATCAAAAAAAAACCCAAGAAACATTTCTACCATCTATTGGTTCCTTTGGTTTCCTATTTGTTCATGCCTCCTGTTTTTATACTACCATGCACTGATCATTCCAGCACTGGCACTACCATTCACAGCTTTTTTTTTTTTATTTTTCAGTTTTTTGAGATGGGAATCTTGCTACGTAGTTCAAGCTAGCCTCAAATCCATTATGTATGTGGCCCACGCTGGCCTTGAACTCATGGCAACTCTTCTGTCTCAACGTCTGCAGTCTGGAATTACAGGCCTGAGCCGCCATACCTGGCCATTCACAACTTCCTGACTGAATTCATTCATAGGATATATCTGGCAGTAACAGCTTCAATTAGAAGGTGTGGTGTGGAAAAGCCCTTAGAGACCATTAGGATAGTGAGGCTTAAATCTTCATATAACAAATTGATTATTGGAGAAGATAAATTTCCTGGTGGTATCTTAGTTGCTTTCTCATTGCTGAGATGAAATACCTCACCCTCTGGCCCATGATGTGTATATATAATGTATCAATAAAGATTTGAATTAAAGAAAAACTCCTGACACTCAAAGTTAAAAGAAGAAAGATTGATTTTAGGTCACAGTTTGTAGAATTGTCCATCTAGTCTGCTGAAACCAAAGCAAAGTGGCATGGCAGAGGAGCATCACAGAGGAGAGACAGGCCATTTGTGTACAGGTAGGAAGCAGCAAGGAAGGAGCCTTCCTTTGCCCTTTTTATTCCACTTAGACTCTAAGTCTTTTGGTTCCACTCTACTCAGGGTGAGCTTTCCCACTGTCCACACTCAGCACTACGCTAAACTCATCAGTGAACTAATTTAATACTACAGACCTATAATCCAGTATCACACTTCATAACCCAGTCACTCTCAAATGCCTTCCCATTGAGCACAGGAGGCTTTGGGCAGGAGGAAACCTAGATGTAAACCATAGCAAGGAAATTGAAGAGGCTCCAAATCTGGATGGAGCCATTGTGTATCTGTTTATCGAGGCCTTGCACAATCCCTCACATTTAAGATAATAAGCATAACAATATCAAATAGTTGCATCCCCTCATCATTCACTATTCCTGCTGCAGTTAAATGTGTCCAGAGATGTCAGCTTGAGATTCTCAGTTTTGCAACACCAAAATGAAATACTCTATCGTTTACACAGTATTGATATACACAAGTAAAATTGCACTGTTCTTTCTTTATATTTTTTGTACAACACTGAGATTCTACCTCACTCCAGAGAGAATGGCTACTGTCAAGAAATCAAGCAACAACAAATGCTGGTGGAACTGTGGGGAGCAAGGAGCACTTCTCCACAGTTACTGGGAATGTAGACCAGTACAATCACTGCTGAAATCAGTGTGGAGATTTCTCAAAGAGCTAGGATTAGAGATTCCATTTGAATGTGCTATTTCTCTATGGGGTATGTTTCCACAAGAACTAAAAGAATCATACCACAGTGACATGTGCACCCATGTTTAATCACTACAGTTTGTAATAGCTAAGTCTTGGAAAAGCCCAAAAGGCCATCAACTGATAACTGGATAAAGAAGATGTGATTTTTAAAGTAAATAAGAATATTACTAGTTCTAAAGAATGATAAACTTGAAACATTTATAACTAAGTGGATGTGCATTGAGGCTATACTCATAAGTGAAATAAATAGGATGCACATGTGTAAATACTGGATAGTTTCTCTGGTGTGGGAAATTGAAAGTGTAAATGAGGACCATCATAAATGATAGATATTGTGAACTAGAAAGAAAATATTCAAAGGGGAAGGAAAACTAAGGAGAAGAGGCAGAGGAAAGGAAAGAAAGCAGAAGAAAAATAGAAGATATGAAGAAAAAATGGAAATGAAGTTTATGTATATGTGAGGATGAGCTGAAGGGAGGGCAAAAATTGGGAAAAATAAGAATCAACTTATACCATGTAAAGTAGAAATTGCCAGTGATGAATGTGATCATGAGTTCTACCTAAAATGTACCAAGAAACTCAGTAAGTAAAAAGAACGTGGATTTATTTTTTCCTTGATAGTGTGAGAGGTCAAGCTTTTCTTAAGTGGCCTTAAAATAAATTTTTCTATCTTTGTATCTTTTCAACAGTAGTTTCTGGCTTAAAGTTAACCTTGGCATTAGCATATTAATGGCCACAAAATGTACCTTGTACTTAATATCGCATTACAATCTGTGTTTAAATAAGAATAGAAAAGAGCAAAGTTTAAAAATACTTGTTTCAAAGGTTGTATTTCTGGGTTTTTTGTTGTTGTTTCATTGTGGCACAAGCCTTCTAAATCTTAGACAAAGATTAAAGGCTCTCCTCTTGAATTTACTGAATTATTTATTGTGAAATAGTTATAAGAACCAAACCTATGACTTTGATAGGAACATCCTAAAGTGATATTTCAAAAATAGTATGCTAGGGCTGGCGATTTAGCTCAGTGCTTCCAGCATCTGCCTTGCAAGCACAAGGTCCCAAGTTCGATCCCTGGTAACCACACACCAAAGTGCTGGGTGTGATGGCTCATGCCTGTCATTCCAGTACTCAGAAGGCAGAAGCAGGAGGACTGTGGTGAGTTTGAGGCTCACCTGGGCTACTTAGTGAGTTCAGTGCCAATCTGAACTATTATGCGAGAGCCTGTCAAAAAAAAAAAAAAAAAAAAAGAGATATCGTGCTTTAAATGTCAAAGGTTTTTTTGCCTCATTTTTAGCAAACTTAAACTTTTGAGATTCATTTGTTAGCTATATATAGATATGGGTGTAGATACAGATACAATCAGACAAAGTAGGTGTGTTATGTTGAGGTATGTATCATTATTACAAAAGACTAATAAGCTACAGAGAAGTCTTACCACACGCTCTTTGTATAATGGACACTATCTCTTTTGTGTGTGTTTGTAGTTCTGGGGATTGAACTCATGACCTTTTGCTTACAAGGCAGATGGAGGCACCACTGAACTAAATCCCTGGCCCCTTGGCACTGTTTGCTTTAAATAAATTTCTGATTTTTGCTGCCATTTCCCCCTGCAACTATGCCAATACGTGTACTGTGTATCTATCATGACCCTCAAAGTGCTCCCATCTTTGCTTTGCATCTTCTCAGATCACAGGGTCTCTAATCAGATTCTGCACTTAAGCATCCCCTACACCACACATTGGTGCATGGGCTGGTAAGCCACCTTCTCTTGGTGTTTCAAGATCTACAGCTTTAAAGTTAGACTAATGATGGTTAGACTTACAGAATTGTTGTGAAGATGAAAAATAACACTTGTAAAATATTCTGGCATAATATTAGCAATAAATGTTAGCTATTAGTTTTATTACTTTAAATGATGTTATTAATGATTACAGCTACTATTTCTTCACTACCAGCCCTTTAAATATCCTATATGGTATTTATTTAACGAGTTCCTTAAGACATCTTCCAGGCAGCCTTCCTATATGAAAGAGGAAAGACAACCATTCTCTTACCCCATCTTTGCCAGTTTCACTTCTCATTTTCATGTGAAAGACCAGCCACAATGATAACAACTTTCTTTTAGGATAATCAAAATTCTAAAGGCAATTTTTTTTTTTTTGACACAGAGTCTCACTTTGTAGTTGAGGCTGGCCCTGAGCTCAGCCTCCAACTCACATCACAGCAATCTTCCTGCCTCTGCCTCACAAGTGCTGGAATTACAGGTGTGAGCCACCATGCCCGGCACTGTGGTATATGGTACTGGTTGCTGCTGGGGTGAGTCTCCACACCCAGTATTGCATATGGTTACCAGGGATTGAACCCAGGTCCTTGCACTTGCAAGACAGGCACCAGAACCACTGAGATAAGTCCCTGGCCCTAAAGGTAATATTTTTTTTAAATTATCTTTATTGGTACATTAAATATACACATCATGATTGCACTCCATAATGGGGATTTGTACCAGTATAAGACACAACTTAATTCTCATTTTTTCCCATAGCCCCACCCACCCTACCACCCCCCCATATATGTAAAATTTGTTTCGTTACTTTTTTGTTACAATCTCAACATTGTCCCCTTTCACCTTATTTTACATTGAGCATTTTCTATTTCACAGTATATAACATACAATGCTAGGACTCATTTACATTCTTCATTTTCTCATACCAGAGAAAAGATGCGATATGTATCTATCTGTGACCTATTTATTTCACTTATGAGGATATCCTCAAGGTATGTCCATTTAAGTAGAAATGATTCAAACTTATCATTTTTTATGGCAGAGTAGTACTCCATTCTGTAGAAGAACCACAGCTTTTTTATCCAGTCTCCAGTTGAT
>PVIR01037040.1:0-15414 GCA_004026965.1 Petromus typicus | reverse complement strand
GTTGAGGGCTGGGGAGTTAGCTCAGTGGTTCCGGCGCCTGTCTTGCAAGCGCAAGGGCCCGGGTTCGATCCCCGGTAACCACATACAATACTGGGTGTGGAGACTCACGCCGAGCAGCAACCAGTACCACATACCATAGTGCCGGGCGTGGTGGCTCATGCCTGTAATCCCAGCACTTGGGAGGCAGAGGCAGGAGGATGGCTGTGATGTGAGTTGGAGGCTGATCTCAGGGCCAGCCTGAACTACAAAGTGAGACCCTGTCTCAAAAAACCTAAAAGAAAAATTGGTTGAAAATATATGGAGATTTTTTTACATCTTTTCATCTGTTCCATTGATCCTCAGGTCTGCCTTTTTTGCCAGAAGCATGATGTTTTTATCACAGGAGCTAATTTCAATCCAGGGATTACAATGGCCCCCATCTTGCCTTTGTTGCCTAGAATTGTGTTTTATATTTTTTTTTATTTTTTCATATAAACTTTAAGATTGTTTTCTGTGAGATATTCCATTAGTATTTTGATCAAGATTGCATTAAATCTGTGTAACAATTTTTGTAATTTGGTCATTTTCATTATAATGGTTTATCCTACCCAAAAGCAAAATATACCTTTCCGTCTTCTAATATATTCTTGGTTCTCTATTTTTTTTCGAGTACAGTAGATTTTAACAAAGAGATCTTTTACTTCTTTTGTTAAATTGATTCCTAAGTATTTCTCTTTTTTTCTGTGCTATTGTGAAATCTGTGCTTTTCATAAATAACTTCTCAGTGAATTTCTTATTTGTGTACAGGAATGCTATTGACTTTTTAGTGTTGACTTTGTATCCAACTATATGACCGAATTTGATTATTAAATCTAGAAGTCTTTTGGAAGAGTTTTGGAAGTCTTCTACGTAGACTATCATATCATACGTAAATATAACAATTTAATTTCCCAACATGCAGTAAACTAAAATGAAAATAGATTAAAGATCTAAATATTAAAACAGAAACACTTTATCTGCAAGAAAAATTATAGGTAGCACTCTTGAAGACACCGTAAGGAAAAATTTTATGAACCAAATATCATTTCAAATGAAAAATTACAAATAATCAACAACTTGTATGTCCCCTCATTTAAATATTCTTTCATAACAAAACAAACCACCAATACTGTGAAGACGCAGTGGAAAAAAATTTTTCAATTGTTCCTCAAAAAAAAAAAAAACTAATATGTTGAATATATATAATATATCAGAGATATCACCCACCTCATAAAATTTAAAAGTTGATCCCCAAGTGAGCATATAAAACTAAATATACACTTCTCAGATAAAGAAGTATAAAATGGAAAGTCAATATATGAAAACTGTTCAAAACCACTCATCATTCAAGAGATGCAAATTAAAACAATACAGAGGTTCCATCTCACTCCATAAGAATATAATCAAGAAATCAACTAATAAGAAATGCTTGCGGACTTATGGGAAGAAAGGAAGCATTCTCCACTGTTGATGAAAATGAAAATGGCTGCAAGCACTGTGGAAGTCAGTGTGGAGATTCCTCAAAAAAACTAAATCCAGAGGTTTCATTTGACCCTGCTAATGGCCTTCTTGGTATTATCCCAAAGAATTAAAAGCTATCATACCATAGCTATATATGAATACTCATGTTCATAGCAGCACAATTTGTAACAGCTAAATCCTAAAAATAGCCCAAATACCCATCATCTGGTGGGTGGATAAAGAATATGTGGGTTCTTTATACAACGGAATGCTACTCCATCATAAGAAAGGATACACTTGAGCCATCTCTAGGTAAATGGATACACCGTAAGACCACACTTTTAAGTATAAATAAGACTGATAAACATCTTCAAATATCACATGATTTCTCTAGTGTGAGAAACAAAGTGTAAGCAAGGATTAAAATGTATAATAGATACTGTGAAGAAAAAATTCATATGCAGAGAGGAGTCAGGGAAGAGGGAGGGAAAAGAAAAAGAATAAGAAAAGAAGGAAAAATGAAAACGAAGCTTTTGTAAATAAGGAAGTGAAGAGAGACTGGCTGGAGTGGATGGGAATGGCAAAGAAGAATCAAGAAGTATAAAGTACAGGTATATACTTTTTAAAATGAATGCAATCATTATGTATAACTAAAATATCCCATTAAATTTATAAATCAAATAAAGAATTCCCATTATTCAACAATAATATAAGAAACCAATTAGAAAATGGGGAAAAAAAGACATGAGAAATATTTAAATAAAGAAAATATACTAACAAGAAGTTCAGTCTCATAGCCATCAGAAAATTTCAAATTAGAACCACAGTGAGATATCAACCCACACATCTTGAAGATCACTAAAGGTAAAAATAAAGTAAGAAAAGGACAGCACAAAATTCTAGCAAGAATATGGAGAAAATGCAATATTCATACACTGGTGGCAGAAATTACAATGGTATGAACAATCCAGAAAATTATTTGTTTGGTATCAAGCTAAACTTACGCTTACAATTTGTCCCATAAATGAACTTTTAAGGATTTATTTCAGTGAAACAAAGAAATCTATACACATGACCACATGAATGATCACAGAATCTTTATTTATAGTAGTGTAAATTTCGAAACAATGAGATGTCATACAATGGACGACTGGTCATACACTGTATCTCACACTATGGAGTAGTCATCAGAAAGAAATAGGAAAAATGACATATGCATAGATTTGAGAAGATATCAAAGGAATTATGTGGTACGAAAAAAGTCAACAATTTTCTCAGAATTTTGGAATTATAGACCAGGATTAGAGATTTGCTATTTTCAAGGAATCAGATGTAATTGAAATCACATGTGGCTGAAATAAGTGAAAACATGTTGGAGACCCCTATATTTAAGAACAATGGTTTATCCTGTCTGTGGTCATAGTTACATGAATCTATACATTTGAGAAATTCCATAAAAGGTTATATACATGCCAGTATATATATGTAAAACTTGTGAATTCAGGATAAGTCCTGCAGATTATACCAAAATAATATTCCTCATTTTGATGCTGTATTATAGTAACAGAAGTCATTACTTTTGAGAGAAATTGGACACCATGTAGAAGAGATTTCTGTTTTCTTTCAGTAACATTTTTAATGACTAAATTTTTTTCTAAGTAAAAAGCTTTACAAAGGTAATTCAAAGAAAATTTCCAGGAAGGCATATGTCTTATTTCTCATTTTGCTATTGACCCACCAAAAAGCATGAAATACAAAAATTTGGAAACTTATTTTATCTTTGAAGTTCAAGATTATTTGTAGTGTTTTTTACTTTAGTAGGTTCATATACTACTTTTTTATATTTAGAAAGAAACATCATCATGATGCTTAGCAAGTTATTTGGCTGGAATGAATAAAACTGTATCATTGCACAGAAGAGGTTTAGAAGCACCAGTATATACCACTGTGTACTTTATGAACATCAGTTACTATCCATCTGCACTAGTGCCCCAGCTGAGTTTTTCATCAGACACAACACTGAATTCTTGCGTGCAGCCCACAGCTGACTTCTAAATGTCATTTTGACTTATGAGGTTCGCAGTTCCAATAAAATCATTTGTGTCCTGTACATCTTGAGATCTTCTAAAAAAAAAAAAAGCTACTTTACTATTATGCTGTCTTTCAAAGAGTTGTGAGAGGGTGGAAAAGAAATCTCAGGAACAAATTGTTGCTGGGCTGTGGATGAAGTTTCATCTCTAACTATAATTTCATTACTTTTATAACAGTTTGTTTAAGTTACTATCCTGAACATTATTTTTTCCATTCTGACAACCTTCTGAAAGCTGTCATTCCCTTTCTACAGTCCCAGAAGGTCTACTTTTCAGCATCTGCCGAAGAAGAGACTGCACATGCAGCAAGGAAACCAACCATGGATCCACGAAATTACAAGGATGCACTGTTCCAAATTCCAAATGACATTCTCATCTAGGTAATTACAAGGCAAGATCATCCTCAAGAGGCAAGAAAATAATTTCTCATTAACTCCTCAGCTCTTGAAGAATATTTTAATAATTTATAGTCTGTAACATGACTATATGTATTTCCTTTCTCATATTTAATTTTTAAAATCAAAATCATACTCATTTTTCATTTTAAGAGAGCATTCTCTCCTATTTTTAATTCTTCCTTTATTTCTTAAGGTGCTATCCAAAGACAAAACTAATGTGTGTTGCTCAGGAGATCAAAGGCCAGAATGAGTTCCTACCTACCTGTAATTCAAGCAAATCCTTGTGCATTGGTGAGAAGCTTTTCTTTTAAATGGCCCAATTCACATTTATTTTTAAGATTGCTTTTGAGATTTGAGCAGGACAGCACTACCAAGGACTGTAACTGAGTTTTGGTAAACACACACACACACACACACACACACACACACACACACACACACACACACACAAACTGGAATCTTGCTTCATGAACTCTTCTGTTTGTAAACAGTTTGGTTCACAAACAGAACATTTGGCATTTTGTGTGTGTGTGTGTGTGAACTCTAAATTGAGTGACAAAGAACCATCATTTTTCCTTGAACATGAAAAAGTATGGTCATCTTTTCAAGAATCATAGAAAGAATTCAGTTCATGAAATGTGACACCATTGTGTGTGTATGTGTGTGTTTATATACATACCATCACATATAACACAAAGTAAGTCACCAGTAAGTAAGCATGAATTATAAAAGTGCTGAGAATGAAGGTTTAACCACGTGGTCCTACAAATTTCACATTTGTACGTAATTTTTAACACCAAATAAAAAAGTCTCTGGTAGATATCATTTTATATGACTAAAATAATTTACATACCCATGTTTATAATGGCACAGTTTATAATAGCTAAATCTTGGAGAAAACCGAAATGCCCATGAAATAATGAATGGATAAAAAGGATATTTTTAATGTAGTCAAGTACTATTTAGTTATAAGGAAGAGTCAATGATATATTTCTAGTTTAATGGATGCACCTTGAAATCATAAACTTAAGTGAAATAAATCAAATGTACATGTGTAAATATCCCATTGTTTCTCTGGTTTGAGAAACTGAAAATGTAAATAAAGATAAAAAAGTATAATATATACAGTGAAATAGAAAGAAACTGTTCAAAATTATACTGAATATTAAATACTGTTTTAATGATTAAATATTTTATGCAAAATACTAGTGTTATTAGAAATGAGTTGGGAGACAGATTAGTAAATAAAAATATATTATTTTAAAATTATGATGCCCTGTGTATCCATTCATCTGTTGATGGACATATTAGCTATTTCCAAGGTTTAGTTATTATGAATTGTGGTGTTATAAATATGAATGTATATCACTGTAATGTGATGCCTTCAGTTATTTTTGGAAAATTTCTATATCTATCAGACACACAAGCTTAACCATCTTATGGATTTTTCTACTTGAGATTTGCAAATTATAAATAAATTAAATCTCAAAAAATAGATAATAGGAAACAGGGAGATAAATCTTTCTAAATGAGAAAGGGACCAAGAAATGGAAGGAGGTAGAGGGGAAATTGACATAAAATATAATTAATATGTGTTAATATACATGTTTCAACTCCTCACACAGAATGTCATCATTGTGTGCTATAAGCAAGCATTAATAAAATTAAAATTTAAAATATCTGGATAACATGTAACATTATCATTGTAGAATGAAAAGGAAATCAGAAATAATCTTCCCTCAAGTAAATAGACACAGAAGAAATTTTATTTTGTAGGTTTAGAAGATTAACAAAGACCTGAAAGGGGACAATGTTGAGATTGTAACAAAAAAGTAAGGAAACAAATTTTATATATATGGGGGGGTGGTAGAGTGGGTGGGGCTATGGGAAAAAATGAGAATTAAGTTGTGTCTTATACTGGTACAAATCCCCATTATGGAGTGCAATCATGATGTGTATATTTAATGTACCAATAAAGATAATTTTAAAAAAAAGATTAACAAAGACCTTACTTAGCTTAATTCATCCATAATTATTATACACTGGGGTAGAATTGTTAGAGCTGAATGTACGTGTTAATTTCTAGAAGCTTGTATAAGATCAGATAACATAGCATTAAAAGCAGCCAAGGTAGTCACCCATGTAAAAATAAGGTTTATCACCTCATATGTCCTTATCACTTTAGATTTGTGAAACGTTTTTTTTTTTTTTTTTTTGCATACTATCTCATTCGAACTCAAAACAGTGCACATCACTAGGCAGTGAAGTAATTATTTTAATATAATAGGTAAAGAAACTCATAATGGTTGAATGATATAGTCAGGAAATTTTACCTAGTTATTGTTATATCTATAGCTATATTTCAGTGTCCAATATGCTATACCATATACAACCAATATCTGGTATGTTGTTTATGGTTTAATTCATCTGTGACTAAAAACTGTAAGGAAAAGTACATTCAATATTTTTAATCCATATCTTTGAGACTCTGACATACAATATACTGACTCACATTTTAATTACTCTCAAATTATTTAAAGGATATTTTAAAGGATGCTGGAAATGCTACAAATATATTATATGACAGTAGCTGTTACAGTCCAATATAGTCACCTCGCAGATACTCAATTTAAAATCTCATGACAATGAACGATAAAAGAAAGCTTTTACATTCAGTAAACATGACATTAAGTTAAATTTTGTTGGCCTTATTGTTTTAGGAATAAAAATGACAATCCATAGAGAGTGTGTTAATTAACTGACAGATGCTCCCACTATTTTCTCCCACTTTTTGTCTACAGAGGAATTTCTTGAAAAACTATCTTCAAATTGTTTGTTTCAGGCAAGACACTCACCCATTTTCTCCAAATGATGCTCCCTCTGAGAGGGTGAACTGGACACACTGCTGCTGGGGTGAGAAGAAGTCTGGCTCCCGAGGTGGCGACTTCCTTCCAGAGAGGGGGCAGGAGAGGGACTTTCTACTATCGGCTCCTAACACAAAAGGAAACATAAAAGGTAATGCTACCTCTGTGTCAGTTTCCCCTGACAATGGAAATCTTGACATCGCACTTGTCCTGAAAGTGTGTGCATCCACAGAACTTTACACATCTTCAGACAGAAATTCAGTTTTGCTTCCTGTCAAATGAAAGAGGTATTGTGAGAATTAAATGAGAGAAGAAAGCAAAAGGCACAGAGCTTTGCAGAGTGCATGGAATAAGTTTAAGGAAAGTTAGTTTCCATTTCATTTCAAAGTAAGCATAATTATGAACATAGATGTTTAGTGAAAGTTTGTTTTTGTAAGCTTCTAGACTGGTATGAAGTCCACGCTAATTTCATGAAATATGTTACTAGTATCAGATTGGGATACTAAATCTTTCAAATGTAAAACTCTAATAATCTTGAAAGAAAAAAACTAACTGTGGCATCTATTGTATGTCTAGTTTCTCTGCACAGAAAAAAGTAGAGAAATGATGTACAGTGGCTTCCTGACTTATGAAATTAATTCCTTCATGCGAACTAGTTGTAACTCAGGTTGGTCAGTTGAAGGCTCAAGCTCTTCTACACAGCCTTCAATATCTCACTCCTGTACACAGGCAGATCTCAGAGCCCGTAGAGACATTGTCCCAGGATTTCTCAATTAATCCCACACAGGACAGGATGTTGTACTGTTTCTTCCAGAACTCTTTAAAGGTTAAATCTGTACCAAAGACCACCTAAAAGCACAAGCAGCCAGCATTTGGCTTACAACTCAAGACTTTGTAAATTAAAACTAAAATTCTTGTCATAACCCAAGTTGTTTGTATGTCAAGCAATTCATAACTCAAAGGTTCACTATTGCTTTAATCTGTCAGACCTTAGAAACATATGTTGAATTTTGCTAACATAATGTTTGGATAGTCAGAGGGATATAATGATTTTTTAACAGAGAGTTAATTCCATATGGCAATTCCTTAGTGCTGCTTAGATTTAATAACTTTAGATTAAAGAAATAAAATAAAAATCAATTGTTGCAAACTGCCATAGCATCTTCTATGACTATAAAGACTTTTGTGTTCATAAAAGTTGTTATATATTGAAGGGGAAAAAATAATGAGATCATAACAAAAAAGAAAGGAAACAAAGTTTATGTATATAGGGGGTGGAGGTGGTAGGGTGGGTAGGACTATGGGAAACAATGAGAATTAAGTTGTATCATATACTGGTACAAATTCTCATTGTTGAATGCAATCATGATGTGCATATGTAATGTACCTATAAATATTTCAATTTTAAAAAGTTGTTATAAAACATTGAAATTATTCACTATATGCATTTCAAATTGATGAATAAATCTTATCCATTTTGCTAATTTTAGCAATAAAATTGCAATGTGTTCACACATAATGCAAAAAATATGAGTGAGTAGTAGACACATTGGGACATAAAATATTTGTTCTGTAAAATATTTAATTCATTTGTGAAAAATGTGTTTAAATGTTCTGTCTAGTTATCTATAATTATAGTAACATTTCAATCATGACAGCATGAATTAGTTTGTCAAATGTGTGCTTCTGCATTTGTTTTATATGAGAAGACTAAAATGTATAAATTTAAAGAAAATTTGTGTTTTCTAGTGCAGCAATTAATCTTAAAGTTAATTTCATTATTGGCAGTTAACATTTTGCAATGTCTGTCAATTCAGCAGGTACAGTAGCACTTCCTCCAAAGACATCCAGTCCACGCATAGTTTAATTGATTGAACCTGTGAATATGTTACATTATGAGTGGCTTGGACACAGCATAGTATTGACTGCACAAAATTTGCACTGAAGCAAGTCACTGCCTTCGTGACACACAGAAATCTTATATAGAACATTATACTGTAATTAAAAGTGTTAACATTTTTTTTTTTGAGATAGGATCTCGCTTTGTAGTTCAGGCTGGCCCTGAGCTCAGCCTCAAACTCACATCACAGCAGTCCTCCTGTCTCTGCCTCTGAGTGCTGGGATTACAGGCGTGAGCCACCACGCCTGGCACTGTGGTATGTGGTACTGGTTGCTGCTGGGCTGAGTCTCCACACCCAGTATTGTATGTGGTTGCCTGGGAATGAACCCAGGCCCCTGCGCTTGCAAGACAGGTGCCAGAACCACTGAGCTAACTCCCCGGCCCAAAAGTGGAAACATTTTTCACCAATTCTTATAGTTGATGTTTTGGAAAAGAATCCAGGAGACAGTGGCACTTGAACTTCTCTACTTTGCCAATAAAAAAGAAATCTCATTTTACATTTAAAACCATTGAAAAAAGATCTACACAGCTAGAGAATTTATGAATCACAAGAAAAATATAATATAATAATGGATTCCCTCATATTTAATATTATATTTGATCATACAGTATGACATTAATAATTTCTTTTCAAACTCCTTCTTTGCTATTTTCAAAACCATATTATGTAAAATAATAAATTAATTTTGAAAGCACTGTTTATAGAATGAGAATAAATACAGACAGTAATATTTTACGTGAAGCAAAATTTTTGTTTGAAGATTTTGTAACATTTTGCTTGGGATGTAGCTCAGTGGCATTGTGCTTGCCTGGTATTACAAAGTCATGAGTTTGATCTCTGGTACTACATGAAAAAAAAAATTTCCAAGACAAATTTTCAAAATTCAATCAAGATTCAGTTTATTGGTATTATTTCATCAGAAGGCCCAGAAAAAAGACATTTTTAACATATATTAGATGAATCTGGTATTTTATATTGATTTAGAATTGTGGTTTTAAATCATGTATTTTCATTTTATCTTTATTTTCTCACTTTCTTTTTTCTTCCTTACTTTTGCACTCCCCTCTCATTTGTACCCCTTCTCATTTGAACATTTTGTTCTCTTTTCACCAGTTCTTGTTAGAAAGAAGAGGAAGAGGGGTGGAAGGGAGGAGAGGGGAATGGAACAAAAGAACAATCAAGAAATATCATGTACAAGTCCAAATTCCATCCAGTGAATGTGATAATTATGCATATCTAAATTGTACCAATAAACTTAATTAATGATAAAAATATTGTGTGGAACTGAAGTGTTTAATCTCTTTGAAATAATAATACTTGTATGGACAATTTCTTTTGTGCAATAAACAAATCCATTTTTCATATATGTAATCAGTATGCATGTATCTAGCTGCTTAACTGCAATGTGCTTTGCTTCATTAGGTGGCTACTGTTCTGTCTCCACCTAGCTAAAATTTCACAGCAAATTAATCTGTTTTATTACAAATGAGAACAAAAGTGATAATGTTCTTACCATTTGCCAAATACAGGGTTAACGATATTTGTGACAAATCAATAATGAAACCTCAATCACTTTTACCCTTTGTTGATCTCATTTTATGTGCCATTTATGACTTTTCAAACCTATAACTCTGTATGTATATCATTCAGGGGCCTTCAGGAAGAGCTGCAACTTCTCTAAAACAATGCACGTATCCTAACTAGAATCAAAGTAGCAAAAGAAGGAAATTTCCAAAACTGATACATTCTTACACAACCAAACCTCTTTTTACCCCTCCAGTTTGTAAAATTATCTTCAATAAATTCAGATTTGAACATATATTTATAGTTCAAGACTTATGCCTAAAAATGAAGAATCTATATGAGTGGTATCGATTGATAAACACATCACCCTCCTCTAGCAATTTCTTTTTCTGTTCAAACATATCTCTAATGACAGAAAGGAATATTCATCATACTAAACCATTAGCAAGCACATTGCTTCTTCATAAAGAAAAGAACAGTACTTAAAAAAATTAGATTTTTGTAACGTTTAACATGATTGAGTATAAGATTTAGTTTATTGGCACTAAAATTTCAACTTCGACTGTTTTTAAGGAGATTATTAATTTTATTTCATATATTCCTTTATTTATTTAGCAATGTGGTAGCATACAGAGAATTTCTGAAGGCCTGACACATATGTAATAAACAACTCTATCCTTTGGGTATACATTTGTGTTTCATTACTGTTTGATAATAACCATATCAATTTAGCCCCATTGCATCTGGTACTTTACTCTGTTCACATGTTTACTGGCATCACTCACTCCTGCCAGGCTGATATTTTTTGTATAGATTCTTATCAAGCACGTAGTGAAACTTGGCCTTTTATTTTTATTTAATTTACACTCAACTCTCACTGAGATTAATATTACAAATGTTAATTTGTTAATGAGCTCCTAAAGGATTTAATGATATTTCACTGCTGCACTGTGACTTTGAATTAGTCTAAATACTAGATATTTTATTCATACGTTTGTCCTGGTATTTCATATTTAAATTTTATGCATCTTCTGTACTGTCACCAAAGTTCTGCAGAGGCAGAACAGATTGAAACTTGGCAAATTTTAATAATAAATCCAGGGACAGAAAAATTTAAAAGTTTGTTCATTGTTGATATTAACTGGGCCTATTATTAATTCTAGAAAGGTATTTGAAATCCAAACCTGGTGTCTCTGAATACTTCTGAAAGCATGGTACTGGACTGGTCTTTAGGAGTCAATTTAAGTATCTGTGTTTCACAATCACCAATTTCCCACTCTAGATAAGTAACTCTAGATGAATACAGCACTTTTCATAAACTTGGGGGAGGGGTGACAAGAAAGCCCTTGAGGTAAAAATAATAATAATAATAATAATAATAATAATAATAATAATAATAAAAGAAGAACAAGAAGAAAAAAAGAAAAAAATGTAATTTGGCAAATGTTAAGTTTCCTATTCCAAGATAGAAATGATCACATGCATGAATTTCACAGCTCATGAAACAAGAAATCCACAATACTAGTATTTTATCTCCAAGAACAATGATGCACCTCACCCCTAAGAGAAAATACTCTACATATTGGAGGACTTTGTAGTGATTGTGGAGGGATGATATCAGTTCTGAGTCAGAATAGATGATATAATAGAATGCATTAAGAATTCCAAATTGAGAATACAGATGGAACACACAACCATGAAAGAATTAAAAATCATAACTCTTATGTGTGATCTATGTGACACAAAGTAAAAGGACCTTTTCACATCTTCAGTGTCATCAAATTGTCCTGCCAGAGGCTGACACATTAAAAGAATTATGTGCTCATAGCATGTAAATTGTATTCCTATGAAGTCACATAGTCAGTGATAAAATGATAGCTTATAAATTATATTGTAGGCTTGGAACTCTGCTAGTAAGCCACTCACGCAATATGCACAACCCTTACTCTCTCTTAATGATTCTTTGTTTCATGTTTTTCAAAACATTAATAACTTGGCCTTTCCTTTGATAATTTAGAGTGATACATATAGTGATTTTCAGTTATTTTGAATTATTTCTGCCAAATTTAGTGTCTTTGTTGACTGATTTTAATACCAGATGATGACATGAAAATGCCATTCCTTTATGACATTTCCTATCTTCATTAATTGCCAGCTGCATAATCAAACAAAAAACACTGCCAATCAGACGATACTGATAATCAGCCAAATAATAACTGTTAGTTATTTTCTACTTAAGGGTATCAAATGTCAGGAAAAAAAAAAAAACTATGGTCCACTGACATGAAAGTTTTCCTCAAAAAACAGTAAAAATATGACAACTAACAATATAGGCAAAATTGTACCAGCTGTTTCTCAGACAAAGGGCTACCATCTAGAGTATACAGTGTTTAAAAAATCACCCCCTCAAAATTTAAAGAACCAGTTCAAAAATAGGCATCTGAAATGAACAGACACTTTTTAGAGGAAGAAGTAAAACAAGCTAATAAGCATAAGAAGAAAAACTCAACATCACTAGTCATTACAGAAATGCAGATGAAAACAACACTGAGATTTTATCTCACTCCACAATGGCTGCATTGTGAAATTAGCCAGCAATAAATGTTGGTGAGGCTCGAGGAGCAAGGGACCCTTCTTCACTTTTGGAGGGAATGTAAACTAGTACAAACACTATAAAAATTAGTGTGGATATCCCTCAACAAACTAGGATTAAAGGTCTCTTTTGAACCTGCTATTCCCCTGTTAGGTATATACACAAAAGAATTAAAAGTTTCATATCACACCTATGTATATGAACTCATGTCTATAGCAGGTAAGTTTGTGATAGCTAAGTCTTGTAAACAACTCCAATGCCCATCAACAGGAGACAGAATAAAGATGTAGCATTTTGTTTTTTTTTAATAAGATAGCATATTACTCTAGCATAATGAATCATGAATTTGAGTCATTTCCACTCAAATGGACACAGCTTGAGGACATGTTCATAAGTTAAATAGGTCAAAGATGTGTAAACACTGTATTTTTTATCTGGTATGAGAAACTGAAGATGTAAATGTATTGTATAGTATGATAGATATTGTGAAGTAGAGAATATTCAAAATGTGAAGGGGGTAAATAATGTGGGGAAAGAAAAAAATATTATGATAGAGCCGGAGAGTTAGCTCAGTGGTTCTGGCGCCTGTCTTGCAAGTGCAAGGACCCGGGTTCAATTCCCTTGTAACCACATACCATACTGGGTGTGGAGACTCATGCCCAGCAGCAACCAGTACCATATACCACAGTGCCAGGCATGGTGGCTCATGCCTGTAATCCCAGCACTCGGGAGGCAGAGGCAGGAGGATTGCTGTGATGTGAGTTTGAGGCTGAGCTCAGGGCCAGCCTGAACCACAATGTGAGACCCTGTCCCAAAAAAAAAAAAAAAAAAAGAAAATTATGATAAAGAAAGGAAACAAAGCTTATGTATATAGGGGTTGGGAGTTGTAAGGTGGGCAGGGGAAAGGGAAAAAATAAGAATTAATTTGTGTCACATATTGGTACAAATTCTCAATGTCGATTATGATCATGATGTGTATATAAAATGTACCATTAAAATAAAACATTTTAAAAATTATGGCATAGAACATTTAAATGTCAAATAGGGGATATATTTCCATACTACCCAGATATTTCACGCATTTTTACATTCAGAATTTTGCCACATTCAATCATATTAGAGAATATAATACTCTTATATCCTTGTATTATAGGTAGAAAAGCTAGTTAGAAATATGACAGGTAGACAGACAGGGCAGGCCCTTGGAGAAAACTCACAAGAAGGGAGACTGTTACCAAAAGTCAAAGACATCAGCAAAACTCCTGGAAAACAGTGACCAATTAAGGCCTCATTCTCCTAAATAGCTATGTCAATGGGGAGTCAAGGTCTAGATTCACCTCTTCCCTGCCCAGGAATGTAGTAATTGCAAATTTCCTGGGACAAAGGGCCAGGAATTTGGCCCACCTGGGATCAAAAAGACTCTGTATGACTTATTGCTCATTGGACCATGTGTGATCAAGATTGCTTAAATTGTACTTGATGTAATTCCATTGGTTTGTCCATTTATTTCAGATCTTATTGGAAGCCCCCACTTTTCCCATTGGTTAACTGTTCATTTGTCCACCTCCTTGAATCTTATTGGAAGCCCCTACTTTGAACCCACCTCACCTTGTGGTTTTAGCCCTTAAATACCCCCTAGAAAAGATGACCCTGAGTTACCAACCTTTCCAGGTTCTCCCTTCTGTGTCTCTTAGGCAGAAGCTTTCTTTCTCAATAAAATTTTCCTACTCAAACCTCCATTGGTCATTCCTAAAATTTATTCTTAGATTTTAGAGAACACGAGCTCACATCTTAAATGGAGACCCAGACCTTGCTTTCCTGTGTCACTTGGACTATAAATCCAATTGTTATAGTTATGTGATAGTATGTACAGTAATTCCAACTACTGGGAGATGTGGGAGTGGGACCTCCCCAAATCCTTGTTAACTGCCATTTGTGGATTCAACCATTTCAGCATATTTGTTATGTCACTTTATATCAACTTCTGACAATATTAAAATTATTTATTTCAGAGTAAATGGACAGTTTACCAAATAACACTGAGTCAGGCATATTGGGCTGAAATATGAGTGTGCTGATCAATGTTCAGTTCAAACACCTGAAGTATTTCCATTCTTGATAGTTGTAAACAAATCAATCACATTAGGGGTAGCACTACTATTCCCATTTAATCCATTTAGCACCTTATAAAATAAATGCACAATTATGTCTCATATAACTTGAACATTTTTTATACTAAAGTATTGGTGATAACTCTTGAGGGTTTAATTTATTAATAAAAATCAATTCCTCTGGGGCCGGGGAGTTAGCTCAGTGGTTCCGGCGCCTGTCTTGCAAGCGCAAGGACCCGGGTTTGATTCCCCGGTAACCACATAACAATACTGGGTGTGGAGACTCACGCCCAGCAGCAACCAGTACCACATACCACAGTGCCGGGCGTGGTGGCTCACGCCTGTAATCCCAGCACTCGGGAGGCAGAGGCAGGAGGATTGCTGTGATGTGAGTTTGAGGCTGAGCTCAGGGCCAGCCTGAACCACAAAAGTGAGACCCTGTCTCAAAAAACCT
>PVIR01037039.1:0-15414 GCA_004026965.1 Petromus typicus | reverse complement strand
TGAGAAGACATGATTTTCCAAGATCCAGAGAGCTCTCAGTAACCAGGAAATGTGCCAGGAGAGGATCCTGGAGTGCTGGTATCTCAGTAACCCCTTAATCAGCATATCAACACTCACTGTTTAAAAAAAAACCAACCCAGGGGCTAGGGATTTAGCTCAGAGGTTCTAGCCTGTCTGGTAAGCACAAGGTCCCAAATTCAATCATCCCCAGTATCACAAGTCACAATGCTTGGCATGGTGGCTCACACCTATAATCCCAGCACTTGGGAGGCAGAGGCAGGAGGATTGCTGTGAGTTCCGGGCCACGTGAACTACAGAGACCCTGTCTCCAAAAAAAAAAAAAAAAAAAAAAGGGAAAACCCTAATTTTCCATCAACACCATCAGGACTCAACCAGCTAATAGTAATTCCACTTCATATCTACACCTTATCACAGCAATTTACACAAACACCTGTGAACATAGGTGAGTGTGATTTAGTCCCTCTAGTACAGTACGGACTACCATTTGGAGACGGGAAATTTTCTGCTGCAAAAACGGGTTGAGCCTGGTACGGTGGCACATTATCCTAGCACTCGGGAGGCTGAGGCAGGTGAGTTCAAGGCCAACCTGAAATACACAGTAAGACCCTATCTGAAAAACAAAAACAAATAAACAAGAAAACTGGTGAGTACAGGACTAGAAATCTAGATCTTCGGATAAGGCAGATTAGACTAAAAAGGAGGTAAAAATATAATCTATTTCAAGGCACATTTTTTTTTTTTTTTTTTTTTTTTTAGGTTTTTGGAGACAGGGTCTCGCTTTGTGATTCAGGCTGGCCCTGAGCTCAGCCTCCAACTCACATCACAATCCTCCTGCCTCTGCCTCCCGAGTGCTGGGATGACAGGCGCGAGCCACCACGCCCGGCACTGTGGTATGTGGTACTGGTTGCTGCTGGGTGTGGGTCTCCACACCCAGTATTGTTATGTGGTTACCGGGGAATCGAACCCGGGTCCTTGCGCTTGCAAGACAGGCGCCGGAACCACTGAGCTAACTCCCCGGCCCCCTCAAGGCACATTTTTTGTAGAACACTAAAATAGGTATTGTTGGGGCCAGGGACTTAGCTAGAGTGGTACCATAACTATCTTGCAACCACAAGGGCTTGAATTAGAGGTCCAGTACGGGGGCGTGGGGGCGGCATTTATATATATATATATATGTATGTATGTATGTATGTATGTATGTATGTATTCTTAAAAGAAGTCGGGCATGGTGGCAACCTGTAATTCAACTACTCTCGAAGTCTGAGGTAGGACAGCTTGAGCCCCGTTTGGGCAATTTAGTGACTCAGCGAGATCTAAAACCAAAACAAAAAATAAAAAAGGACTGGGATGTAGCTCAGTGAGAAGGCCCTGGGTTTAATCTCTAATATCACACACATACACACACAATCAAAAATTTCACCAAGAGTTTTTAAATAACACAGTTATTGGAGGTTAATGAGCAAGAACAATTCCACATTTCCTTTCTCCACCTGCAAACAGTCCGACGCTGGAACTGGGGGTCAGTGTGGTACTCAAGAGTGGGGACTGGGCAACCGTGCGGCGTTGGAGAAAGGAACTAGAGGGGAGGAGAAAGGAACCAGGAAGAGGACGAGAATTCCGGAGCGGAACAGACCCGGAGCCCAGCGCGTCGGCCACATTACCTCATGGCAGCTGCACAACTCTAGGAGACAGGCCGTTCCCGTCCCCACTGAGCAGAAGAGGAGGCCGAGACCCAGAGGGGAGTAGTTTTCCCAAGCCAGAGCGAGCGCGCGGAGGACGCTGCGAGGTCCCCGCCCTCCACGCCAAGGCCACCCGCACCCTTCGGGGCGGAGCGTTCAAAATCTCCTTCCGGGCACAGCCACCCCTCCCCAAGGCCCTGCTTCGCCCGCGGGTCCTGCAGCCTCGGGACCCCGCAGCCCGCGTTCCTTAACCCCCTCCTCCTCGCCGGCCCACGCCAGGTGCGGCCGCGCCGAAAGGAGGGAGGCCAGGGCCGCAGAGCTGCCCATCAAGCTCTCGCAGAGGCCAGCACGGGGGAACGCTTGGGGAGGGTGGTTAGACGCCACTCACGCGTCGAATTTGTTGTTCATCCTCTCACCGCCACTGTCGCCACTGCCTCACGGAGTGACTTCCGCTCTACTGGTCCGTCAGCCCATGGCCCGGAAACTTCCGGTTGCGCGGGGTGTAGCGGAACGTCAGTCGGTGTGGGGGTGGTTTTCCAGGGACAACGGACCCGACCGCGGCGCCTGCGCAAACTTGCGGGATCGGTGCGGGCGCTGTAAAGCAGGCCGTGCCTTAGCGGCTGGGTTCAAATCCCCGACTCCACCTCCGTTGCGCATGTGTTGTAGGGACCCAAGCTGGGGTTGCTCCTCCGCTGTCCTCACCTCTCCAGGCTATCTGCGTGCGGATCCCAGGACCTTGTAACCATATGTTTTGTTTGTTCTATTACTAATTCAAGGACAGTAATCCTCAACAAATAGTAGTGTGCACCTTCGAGTTCGTACTGTGTGCCAGGACCTGCAGCGCTAATCCTTTGCTCGCTGAAGCTTTCCAAGAGTTTAAGGAAGTCGCGCCGAGGTTACAAAATCAGTAAGGAGTTCGTAGAAATCAGAAATGGCCCCGATTCATGGGTGCTCGCGCAATTTTGAATTACCTTTACCCTTGCTTTTGGCCCTGCAGTGAGGATGGTTGGAAGCGAATGTTGTGTCGGTGGAACGAGCTCAAGGAGTGTAAGTGACCAAGGCGCTGTTTGCGTCCTGGTCACTGACACATACTGGGTCTTGGTACTGGGAGCAAGGCTCCTTGCTTGGGACGACTCAGCTGTTCATCGTATTTCCTGAATGAGGCCAAGCAAAGCCAATCAGCATCTCCTCTGGAAGGCAGAGCCCAGTGCCCGGTCTCTTTGCTTACCCTTCTTTGTTTTGACTGTCCTTTGGAATCAGTGTAGATACGTTGGCTTTCAAGAAGGCACGGAAGAAGGGCCCGTTTTTCAGGCCAGACTTCGTTAAGCGTGGCTGACATTAGGTCAGAGTTAGGAATTCTGGACTCAAGCCTCCTGGAGCCGCTAGTGTTCTAGGGAGTGTCTGTACTCCAGGCCTAAATTTGCCCTTATGAAACAGGGTAGTAGTGACCACAGTGTGTCCATAGTGTTGTGAGGAACCTTAACACTGACAAAAGATGCTAAAACTCAAGAGATCTTTTGTGGTCAATGGCAATAAAAACATGAAAAGGCGCTGCTGGCTCCAAGTATAGGGTACACTCAATACCTGGCAAGTAGGAGAAAGGCCTGCCAGCCAGCCTGGGCTGTTGCCCTCTTAGAGAGCTCTCCCTGCACCTCTCTAGTGCCTACTGCAGAGAGGGCTCATAAAAGGGTAGCTGGGCCCAGACCTGGAGGGCTAGGATGCCCAGCTAGGAGCATCATGCAAAACAGAGTCTCAGAGGGCCAGAGATTTAGTTCAGTGGATCCGGCACCTGTCTTGCAAGGTCCTGAATTCAATGCCTGGTAACCAAATACAACAACGCAAGGCATGGTGGCTCACGCCTGTAATCCCAGCACTTGGGAGACAGAGGCAGAGGGACTGCCAAGAGTGTGAGGCCAGCCTGGGCTATAGTGGTGAGCTCAGAGCCAGCCTGGACTACAAAGCAAGATCCTGTCTCAAAAACAAGAACAAAAAAACAGGTTCTCAGAATAATGTGAGTCCAAAAGCTTCCCTGGAGGGTTTGGGGTGCCCTCGGCGGAGTAGAAGGCAATGGCAGGATGAGCTGTCCAATGCCACGTGGATGCCAGCCCCAACAATGCACTCATCCCAACCAATCCACAATTCCAACTCTTATCTTTATTTTTCCAGCATTTAGGGGGCCCTGTGGTTCACACGGTCCTGATGGACACTTCCCAGAGAGCACACTCATGACATCAGTGACAGAAGAATACCGCTGGCAAGGCAGCACGAACCACAAAGGGCACTCCCCTGTGCCCAGCAGTGACTGGTTGGCTCAGTCTGGAGAGGGCAGATAGGGACGAGGATCTCCAGGGAATGGCAAGGTGGGAACCTGGTTGTAGTGGGCCATGAGGAAGATGCCAGCAGTGCCGCAGATGAAGAGCGAGAGCATGGCGAGGAAGCAGACGCGGTCCAGCACACGGCCTACCAGGAACCACTCCTTGCTTCCCTGGAGGTTGGGATGGGTCAGAGGGGGGGATCAGCAGGGACAGTGCCAGGTTGCCAGGTCCTGCCCTGCCTCCTCTTATGTCCTTGAGCCTCCAGCCTCTATTTGTTTGAACCAGGAGACACAGGAGATGGCGATATTGATTACGCCCAAAGCAGGCTGTGAGCAGTGCAGGCTGTAAAGAGTTCAACTCACAATTAGACTGTTTTGAGAAGTGAGTGGCTGAAGCCCTTGTGCCAAGATCGGAGTAACTCGCACCGAAATTCAGTTTCTACCACTAAAACCTTAACTAGGACAAGGTTCTACAATCATATATTGTCTATTCTGTTCCTAATTCAAGAATACTTTGTCTTGCCCTTCACAAGCCTTGCTGGCATGAATTTCCATAGAGCCATCATTACTGCACACCATCTCATATATTCCGGCGCTTGGACAAAGCTCAATTTTGCCCCAGTGGATTATTAAAAATCAGTGTCTTGGACTGGCCAGTGCCCACCTGCATTGGTTGTCCTGGACCCTGCTTCTGTCTCTCTTATTTCTGTCTTTTAGTTTGATTTCTCAGGCCTGTACTGTGTGCTGGACAGGACGCTAGAACCCTGTTGTGATGTTGCCAGAGTCCCCGGTACCACTTACACCGTCAAAGTGACTCTGTTGGAGCCGGGCCTGGGCAATGAAGTTGCAGGCGTCCACACAGGCCTGGATGGCTGGAGCTGCCTGCTTTAGGCTGCCACAGAATTGGCTCTGCCCCAGCTCCGGGCCTTTCTCTGATAAGGACAGAGGTTAAGGTTGGGGAGTAAGATGGAGGAGAAACAGGCAGAGAAGAAGGCATCTTAGATTCCCCCTGGTCCCTTTCTCCCCTGCTCAGACACTTGCTTGCCATCTCGAGTCCCTGGCGGGAGAGTCCCAGCGGCACCTCCAGGCCTTACCCAGCTTCTCCAGCACTGCCTTCACCAGCCCACTGCGCTGCCGCTGCCGGAAGAGGAGCTCACTTCGGGGCAGGCACAGGGCCACCTCCTCCCCAGTTGTCATGGGCCACCCTGAAGAGGAGCCATTCTGGAGCCCAGGCCTGGTGTCCTGCACAGCCGCCGGGGCCAGCGAACGAACGTGCATCCGCAGCATCTGGGGCAGGAACCGCAGGAATACCTGCTAAGGAGTGAGTGTTCTGCCCTGGAGCCCTGGGCGCTCAGCTCAGGCAGCCGGCTGAGCTCCAGAGCAAGAGCTACGGTGGCATGAAGGGCTGATACCGCTGGGCCTGCCACCCGCGTGTGAGGGGCACTGACATGGCCCTGCACAGCTCAGCTGAGCTGTCCCGGACCCCACCCTTGTGTTCACATCAGGACCACCAGGGCTGTGCACCAGACAGCTTCATCCACACTTGCTGCTGCTTTGGCCTGGGCTGCTGGCTAGGTCTGGGGTTCTGCGTTGGAGACAAGCGCTCACAGCCTGTGCCGGTGGGATGCTGACCACAGGGCACTCGAGTCTGGCCGCCAGGCACAGTCCTGCCTGCCTCATTTTCTGGCTTCATGGCCCTGGGCAAACTACTTAACTGCTCTCCGCCTCAGTTTCCTCATCTGTTAGAGGGAAGCGACTCTGATACCCACTTAGCCGGTTTTATGCAGGTTCAGTAGGGTGACATAGGCAGTCCCCCAGCATCTTGAGAGCTTGAAGGGCTGTGGGCTGGGTTACTGCCATAGGGCAGGGGAGCATATAGCCAGGACGGGCACAGCGGGGGCTCACGGGAACAGCGGAAGAGGGACCTTGCCTTGTGGACCCCTCGGGCCATGGAGTGCGTGTGCGGGGACCTCAGGGACACGTTGAGCACGACCACAGCATTCACGACGATGAGGATGGTCACCACCATGAGGAAGGTCAGGTACCTGTCGTGGTGGGGGAGGACAGGGGCTGGATGACCCTGAAGCACCCTGCACCCAGATGCTGCCCCAGCCCAGTCCGCTGGCGGAGACCCGGCTCACTTGCTGATGAGTGGCACTGCCTGGGACGTCTCGGGCACCTTCTTGGCCACGAGGAAGAGGAAGACAGTCTGGGCCAGGAGCACATTGATGGCCACGGTGCACTTCTGGCCGCCGGCTGCTCTGACCAAGAAGCTTTCAGAGCAGCTCTCCTCACCCTCCTCCCCACCCCCCCAAGGAGCCCAGGTCGCAGCACCGCTTGTGCCCTGGGCAGCCCTGCACTGGCCTCCCAGAACCCCCTGCGTGGCTGGACAGGGACGCAGTTCCGGATACCCTTGGCAGGGAGGAAGTAGATGAGGGTGGCAACGGAGGAGATGAGCACGCAGGGGGCGATGATGTTGATGATGTAGAAGAGGGGCTTGCGCTGAATGAGCAGGTAGAACACCACCTTCTGATGGCCCGCCTCCTCCGCGTCCAGCAACATCTTGGCCGGCCGGTGTCGGATGGCCCACTCCCCGTTCTCTGCAGAGGGAAGCGGGTGTGGGCTGGGCAGACCTGCCCCCGGGCAGCACATGGCCCAGCAAGTGCCAGACACGAGCACGGTCAAGGGACACAGATGGGGTGCAAAATTAAGTACTGCTCCCTAATTTCCAGAGCTGGAGGGATTAGCGGAGAAAATGGTCTTTACAGGAACATACTCTGTACATTGCTATCACTTTCACCTTGAGCTACAGAGGAGACATAGCCTTGGTTAGGCCTCGTCACGGTCCCCACATCTAACCTGGAGCACGGGGCGGAGTTACCTGTGAAGGCTTCCGGGTCAATGAAGATCCAGTCGACGGTCTGGCCATCCTCCTGACTCAGCTGCAGGTTGATCTCACTGGTGCTGTAGGTCTGGGACCTGGGGCCACAGAGGGACAGGAGTGAACTAGTGCCGGGGAGTGCTCCCACAAACTCGCCGACTGTCATCCGAGGGGACGTGTATGCATCTGGCTTCGAAACTGCAGCCCACGCGTCTGGGTTCTCCAAGCCCTGAGATAAGGTGGGGGCCGGGGGATGTGGGCCCTGGAGGACCCAGGTGTGGAGAGGAGGGCCCAGAGGTGCAGGTCAGTGCTGTCACCTGGCCCAAGGGCCTAGGCCACACTGTGTTTGCCCCTGTCACCATCACCAACAGCAATGTAGAAAATACATGCCGGAGGGGGTCTCCTGGGCCTGATCATCAAGGACCCCGCCTACCGGTTCCCTGCAGGAAGACTCCTGTAGAATATGCTTGCTGAAGCAAGGGAATTGCAAGTTCAAACCCAGAGTGAGCAATCTGGGGACTTTGTGGGGGCTGGAGGCGGGGCCGTGGCTGCCAGGTGCCTCCAGAACGCCCACCCAGCCTCCTCCCAGGGCCTCCCTCCACAAACCCCCCACATAAACAGCCTCACTGGAAGACGAGGGAGCAGTTCTGCCAGTCGAAGGGGAAGTAGGTGACAGAGACAGCGCAGGCAGAGCGGAAGATGGCAGGTGGCAACCAGTAGACGCAGCCATCGGGGGACACCAGCACATTGCAGTAGAGGGCCACCTCGAAGACACCGTCCACACTGCACAAGCCAGGCCACAGGACTGTAGGCTTGGACCCACAGTGCCGCCCACCCTCTGTCCCATGTGGACAGGGACCAGGGGACACCACCCCCCCAGCCTTCTTCACCCCAGCTGGTGCCCCCTAGAACCACTGCTGCCCTGGTAAGCTCCCTGCCCCCCCACCAGACAGGCCCGCTGGGTCCCGTCTCCTAGGGACACCCGACAGTGCTTCTAGGAACTGTCGTGAGCCCCGGTTGCAGGGAGGGGACAGGCCAGGTCCTCTGGCCACCTCCTGCCCTGCTCTGTGCCCTTTGTCCCTCCTTCCCCAGAACCTTCTTGTCCCACTGGGCCCCGGCCCCTCCTCACTTGTTCTCCAGCACAATATCTGGCCGCCACACCATGGTGGACGGCAGCCTCAGCACCCACAGGCCTCCGTAGTCCTGGGGGTCCCAGCGCAGGCGATAGTCACACCACTGCTGTGGAACCAGGCAGGGGGCGTTGCCAGGCCTCTGCTCTGGGCTGCACAGAGCCCCAGGAACGGGGGTCCAGTCCAAGGGGTGCTCAGGGGGGACTGGGACAGACAGGAGGGCAGGGGCTCTTACCATCTCTATCCAGACATTGGTGGTAAGGGCCTCCTCTCGCTCATTCTGGGGTGCAGAACAAAGGGGTGAGGCCCCACGCCTCGCCCCCGGGGCCCTGGGGCCTGGGCCCTGCAGCCACGGGGTGTCTGGACTCTCAGCTCCCTCCTCATCCTGGGTGCTGGAGCTGGGTGCTCCGTCTCCCCAGAGGGTCCCGGGACCTGGCACACGGCTCTCCCAGCCTCCCACCACTCACCAGGGAGATAAGGTTGGTCAGGGTGAGCTTGAGGCTGACGTTGACCACGTCCGTGTCGCGCTCTGCTGGCCGCAGGTGAAGGTCATAGCTGTGCATCAGGTCGGTCAGCAGACGCGCCTCCTGGTTTCGGCCCTGAGCGCCTGCAAGGACAACTGGCGGCTCAGCCTCACTGCAGGGCCTTGAGGCAGCACAGCAGGGAGACGCAGAGTGGGGAGGTGGAGATGCAGGGGGCTGGGGCAGATCCCCTGAGGCCTCGGACCCCTGGGCCGCACCCAGCCAGGCAGCCAGCAGCGTTAGGAGGAGCTTCGAGCTTCTGGGCTGATGCATGGTGCCTCTCCTCTCTCCGGTCCCCGGGTCCAGGGCAGAGAGATGGGCTGGGTGTCCTGTGACAGGCTGCCAGGCCCGGCCCCACCAGCTGTCTGACTATAGCATTGTCAGCTGCCTGGGGGGCGCAACAATGCTGGGCTCAGGTTACCTGGACAGGGAGGGAGAGGCGCCCGATGCCCAGGGATGGCCAGCCTCAAACCCTCCCCACCCTCACACCCAGCTGCTCCAGCCCTGTGCCTGGTGTCCCGGGGCTGTTGCGTGGGCCTGCCTTGGGCCACGAGTTTCTCAGTGACGCTCTGCTGCCAACCTGCCATCTTCATGGGCCGCATGAAAGATGCATTGGTCCAAAGACGTCAACACCACAGAGTCAGAGCCAGGCCAGGTCCCCTGAGATGGAACACAGGCTTGCAGCTTTGGGAAGGCTGTGGAATATAAGGGTCTGGGGAAGGATGGCTGGCACCCGGCAAGGCTCCTCTGTGTACCCTGGTGTTTATCACATCGCCTTGCAGACCGGGGAGGCCCGGCGAGAGGCTGTAGAGACCCAGAGATGTCCCACAGGGATGCCTCAGTGGGGCTTATGCATCACAGGGACAGGCAGACAAAGGGACAAAGGCTGAGGTCATGTACCCCAGAGGGAACGAGGGGGCCCAGAGGGCAAAGATGCGCTAAGCTTGAGCCCCTTCTGCCCAAGGGGTGTGGCTGGGAGAGGGTGGAGCCGAGGCTGGTGCGGGCCGTGCAGTGGTCTCTCGCCTGGGATAGCTATTCCAGGCACCCAGGCCAAGGTGTCCCAGGACCTGGGCAGGAAGCAACCGTCAAACTGCTCCAGTGTCCTGACAGGGCAGTGACAGCAAGGCACCCACACCTCATGGCGCCCACACGCTTCAGGGTGTGCAGCTAATGGGAAGCCAGGCCCTTCCTGGAGGCCCACAGGTGGGAGCTCAGAAGCCAGGCCTGTGGGGCCTCAGTCCCTCATGTCTAGCCAGGCTCCATGGATGGGGAGGGGCGGGAGGGACAGCACCTGTTGTCCCCGGTCAGCTGTCGCCTGTGGGTGGCTTGCCCGCTGTCCCGTGGACAGACCTGTTCCGGGAGCCCTGCCCCTGCCGCAGCCCCGCCCTCCGCTGCCTCCCCCACCGAGCAGCTGGCCGTCCGGGAGGCACGCTCGCCCTGGACCGAATGCCCCTTGTGCCCCTTGCTGCCCTCACTCTCGCCCTTCTCTGCAGAGCAACGTCCCACCTCTTACTCCTTCCACGCCCACCTATGCCGAGCTTGTCCCCTGTGGGCACAGGCCTGGATGGCGTCACACCTCCGACCGCCCTTTCCTTTCCCACAAGTGTCCGCCAGGGCACAGGCGGAGGGTGGCGACCCCTTCCCCTCTGGTTGGATGGTGGCGCCTCCCTACGTGTGAGGCGTGAGAAACCCTGTGAACTGGGTGAGGTGAGCACCTCTGAGACGGGCTCCTGAGCCTGGGATGGCGGAGCTTCACGCGCCCTCACAGCTCCTGCTCCTTTGCCACCTGCAGAAAGGCTGAGGTCCTCGTGTCCACAGGACGCCTCCCATGGCGAGCCTCGGTGCACAGGTCCTCTACGTAAATGGTGGACTGAGCTGGGGGTGGTGGGCATGCCTGTGATCCCTGCGCTTGGAAGGCTACGGCAGGAGAGTTGCCAGCCTGGGCTACACAGTGAGTTCGGGGCCAGCCTGAACTACACAGTGAGACTGTCCCAGAACACGACGCAAGACAATACAGCAAAGCAAAGTGATGTCGTAGCGTATTTGTGTATGTCCTGTGTGTGCTCCCTGATCTCCTGGTCACGCACATGGAAATATCTGTTACACTGTACTGTTTAGGAGCTAGCAACACAGAAAAAGCCTGTACATGCACAATATGCATTTTTCATCCCAAATGTTTTCAGTCTGTGCCTGGCTGAGTCCAGAGGCTGAGCCGAGGGGCTTGCAGGTCGATCAGACTTATTTCCCAGGCTTCCTTGCCAGAGGTAGCCCCAGGAAGTCTGAGCAGTGACTTGCAGTGGGACTCCTAGGAAAGCTTTGCTTCTGCTGGGGGTGGGGGGTGGGGTGGGGTGCGGAGTAAGGAATGCCTGGACACAGAGGCAAAGCCTGATTCTCCGGCAGTCAGTTTGCATACAGGCCAAGGGCAGGCGGAAGCAGGCTTGCCCGAGTGCTGTGAGGCAGCTCGCAGGCTGGGGCTCGTGGCCTCTCGCACGGCTCAGCCATCGCAGCCCCTTTCTCTGGTTTCTGGCTGCTTGAGAAGAATGGAAACCACGTCCAAAGTACCGCTCGGCTCATCCCAGCTTCTGTTTCACGCAGCCCAGCGGGTTCCTAACCGATTCTCTGCCCACTGGGGGTGGGGGGGCTGCTGGCCTGGAGGGACGGTAGGAGCCCACTTTGGTCTTCTGCTGAGGAGGCTTCCCTAGCAGCGATTCCCCGGCGAGGGGGTGGAGGAGGTCCCTAGGCCCGCGGGAGACTAGCCGAGACCTGCGCCACAGCGCCACCACGTGGCAGAGGCTGTCGAGTGCACGGAGCCCATCCCGCTCTCCCGCGTCTGCAGGGATGGAGATCCTGCAGGGGCTCCCTGCGCGCCTGACCCTGTAAGTCCCAGCTGGTTTTCCTGCGCAGGGGAAGTTATAGGCTTCCACCATGGATCTGTAGGCGGCTCACACTGGAAGGCAGAAATAACCACAATCGTTTTGGGTTTAAATGGTTTTTCTTTTCCCTGTTACATCTAAAGAAGAAAAACGCCCCCTGCTGCTTGTCGGAGCTAATGAGGTCACCCTTGTCCTCAGAGGAAAACCGTTTGTGCTGTGGCAACCTTGAGCCTGTGAGTCCAGGAGGGGACCAACGGGGCCTCTTCTCCCACTCCTGTCCTCTCCGTAATTATGCCAGGCTTGAGGGCTGCAGGCTGAGCACCCAGCTTCCAGGACCGGGTCCTACAGACAAGGAATGGGCCGACCAGCCTCCCCTTGAATGTATAGAACAGGATCCGAGCTTTACTGCTACCAGAAAATCTAACTCTCCCTTTCCTTTTTTTTTGAGACCAGGTCTCACTTTGTAGTTCAGGCTGGCCCTGAACTCACTATGTAACCCAGGCTAGCCTTGAACTCATAGCAATCCTCCTGTGTCTGCCTCCTGAGTGCTAGGATTATAGGCGTGAGCCACCACACCCGGCGCTGTGGTATCAGAGATCAAATCTGGGACCTTGGGCTTGCCAGGCAGATGATGCATGTGCCAGGCAGATGATGAAACCACTGAGCTAAATCCCCGCTCCTTTCTCTTTCTCTCTTTCTTTCTTTCAAACAGGGTCTTGCTCTGTATTTCAGGTTGGCCTTGAACTCACAATGGAGCCCGGCTGGCTTCAAACTTGAAGCAATCCTGTCTCAGCCTCCTGAGTCCTGGGATTACAGCCCGGACCACCACGCCCAGCTCCAGATTCGATTCTCACAGCACACTGTGAGCAGGACGCGCCCACCCTCCCCACAGCCCGCAGGAGAGAAAGCAGAAGCTGAGAGGTGGGCTTCGTTCACCCCAAGTCCACTGCTGTTACAAATCAGCCCAAACTCTGTCCAAAATGACACTTATTCTCTCACTCTTTGCTTTTGAGAAGTGTAGTGTGACGCTTCCCGGCTGGGAGAGTGAGCACGCAGAGTCACGACGCAGACCTGGAGAAGGTTTCTAGAACTCTTCCAGCTTTATTTAGACTTACTGTGTTTTTTATAGCAAGGGGTCACAGGGCGTGGTGAGGGCAGAGAGGGGGTGAGCGTCCATTGGTTTAACCCAGGATCTTGCCCAATAAGTGAATTTTGTGAGCAGAGGTTTTACGTGTCGTGAGCAGGACTATGGGGGAGGTGAGGCCATGAGTGAGAGACAAGGAGGGGGGTGTTAAGGCCACTGACAAGGCTCAACGCACGGGCGTGAGTGTGCTCAGGCCCCTACGGGTCTCCGGGTCTGTAGGGAGCCAGGTCTCAACCTTGAGGCTCAGGAGACAGGCGCACGGCTCCCTTGCCCTAGCCAAACTTGAACCTCTCCCTTATTACACAGTTTCTGAGGGTCTGGGATCCAGAGCAGCCTCACGAGGTGCTCCTGGCGGAGGAGCTTTCGTGGGGTTGTGATCCCACACAGGGCCTACTGGGGAGGGGTCACTCCCGCACTCACTCATGTGGCTGCCTGCGGAAGGCCGTGCGCCCAGCTTCCCACAGCATCAGATTCAATGACGTGAAGAATGAGTGAGGCAGGAGCTGCCGTGACTTTTTGTTTGTTTTGAAACAGGGTCTCCGGCTAGTTCAGGCTGGCCTTGAGCTCATAGCAATCCTCCTGCCTCAGCCTCCTGAGTACTGGGATTACAGGTGTGCACCACCGAGCTCAGGGACGGGTACCAGCCTCCCCCCTCACAGCCATTCTCCCAGGCACATGGTCCCGGTGGCTGTCCCCACAGCCCACCTAGGTGAAGCGCCTGTCCCGCTCGTTGTAGGAGAAGGGGTCCCCAGGGAAAGGCTGGGGTGGGGGCTGGTTGTAGGCGCCTTGTAGGAAGATCCAGGCTGTGCCCACCACCATGACAGGCGTCACCACGAACAGGCACAGGCGGTCCACTGTGCGGGCCACCTGGTTCCAGCTGTCCTTCTCCTGGGGTGGAGACAGGGCCTCAGTACGGGCTGGCATGGCAGTGGGCCCAGCAGAGGAGGAGGGGCCTGGCCTCCCTGCGACTGTGGGACCACCTCCCCCTTAGCTGACGGCAGACAGGCCGGGCTGGGGCCTGCGGTCTTGGTGTCCTGAAGAGCCTGCCCCTGTGGGCACCAGCGGGGCTGGCGATCGTGTCTGCTGAGGAGAGAGCAGGGCCACAGTCCTCCCAGCTCCTCCAGGCTCCCCTCATAGGTGGCCTCTGCTCTGGAGACAATTTCAGATACGTCGTCAGAAGCACATGGTCTCCTGTGGACACGTGCTGTCCGGAGCAGTGGGCACGGAGTCGAGGAGGGTAGAAATGACTGGCAGATGTGTGTAAGTGGGACCACGCCCCTTACAGTGGGTGCACTTGGTCAATAGGCAGCTGGAGTACCCGTACGCGACGACCCCGCGGCCACTCACCGCGTTGTAGTTGTTCTGCTCCCTCATGTGGCTGACGATGAAGTTGGCCCCGTCCACACCTGGCTTCAGTTCGTTGAAGAGTTCCTGCTGGACCTGCTCAGAGCTTTCTGGAGAATGGCCTGCGGAGGCCGGAGTGGGGTGTGAGGCCTCCCTCTCCCCACCTTCAGCGGGTAGGCTGTGCCCCAAGGCACCAGGGACTCACGTGCAGCAGTGAGACGCTGTGCCAGCCCGTGCCGCTCTGACTGCTTCTCAAACATGAGGTCGCTGCGGGACTTGAGTGAGAGATACTCCTCTGCCTTGGAGATGTAGCCCAGTGAGCTGCTCCTCCGGACCAAGGCCCCAGGGCCGGGTCCCTCTTCTGCTGGCCGGGACATGTGCAGGAGCTGGGGCAGGGTCTCCAGGAAGACCTTTGGCAGCCAAGGGGACACAGGAAAGTCTGTCTTACAAGCACAGGGTGGCCTTTACACGCCCAGTGTCTGGGACTCAGCTCTTGTGACATAGCCACTTCCAAACCCACCCCCCACAGGCATTAGGTTGTTCCCTACTCTCCCCGACCCTCACTGCCCCCAGCAGCAGCTAGGTGAAAATAAACACTCAAGACAAAAGGTCAGACCAGTGCCCAGACCCTGAGCTCTTTCCTCTAGATGTGCAGACTAGAAGCTGCAAATCCGCCTGCGGTTCCAGAGCAGCCGCTGGCCCTGCAAGGGCTGGGAGGCCAGGGACAGCCTGGCCCGAGTCCCCACACACCTCCAGTCTCTTCCTTTCTTCTTCTTTTTTTTTTTTTTAGGTTTTTGGAGACAGGGTCTCGCTTTGTGGTTCAGGCTGGCCCTGAGCTCAGCCTCAAACTCACATCACAGCAATCCTCCTGCCTCTGCCTCCCGAGGGCTGGGATTACAGGTGTGAGCCACCACGCCCGGCACTGTGGTATGTGGTACTGGTTGCTGCTGGGTGTGGGTCTCCACACCCAGTATTGTATGTGGTTACTGGGGAATCGAACCCGGGTCCTTGCGCTTGCGAGACAGGCGCCGGAACCACTGAGCTAACTCCCCGGCCCAGTCTCTTCCTTTCTTGACCTGTATTTTGGTGGTGGGGAGACACCCAGGCCCACACTCATGAGAGGGAAACAGTCTGCTCGATCAGTCCTTTCTTCCTGTTAACTGTGGTGTCACGAGCTCAGGCCCGACACGTACACGCAGATCCTTTTCGTCTTTTGTTCTGGGACAAGTTTTTCTTAGACTCTAAAATGCCTGGACGGAGCTTGAATTTGTGATCCTTCTGCCTCAGCCTCCCAGAGCACGGGGATTGTAGGTGTGAACCACCACACCGGTTCAGGGCTCACCCTCTTGACGCCCTCAGACAGCACGTGGGTGCTGGGTGTCCGGAAGTGGATGTTGAGCACAATGACGCAGATCACTACGACAATAGCCACCAGCACCATGCCAAAGAGCAGGAACCTGTGGGCGACGTTGGGCTTGGAGCCGGGCCGAGTGGGCCGGTGGGCTGT
>PVIR01037038.1:0-15411 GCA_004026965.1 Petromus typicus | reverse complement strand
ACATTGATGACAGTTTCTGAAAATTAAAATATCATGCTACGTCCTCATGCACCTTATTCATGGCATCTGCATTCTCTGGCTACTGCTTTTTCCTGAGAATCAAAGTGCCATGAAAAATAAAACACTAAAATAAATTTGCTACTTGAAGACAGCCACCAAAATGCAACTAAAGACACTCACAGAAGAGGACTTGGAGAACTCAATCAGAAAAAGGCATAGCCCGTGGGAAAAGTGGGTTCACAATGGCAGGGAGTAGTCTGAGGGGTACTAAGGAGGATGTGTCTTTTACTGTGTTAAATACTTCAGTTTAAACATTGACAACATTTTCTTCAGCCAGCATAATAATTTCCATGATGAATTTCCTTTTAACTTTTTAATGTATATGAAACACCATATTTGTTATTTTATATTTTATACATTGAATATCACATGCAAATGGAGATATTATGAGATGACTTTGAACAGTGCATATTAAATAGGAGGAGAATAAAGTTAACGATACACTCAGATCATACTTTGTTACATGTTAATATAATTTGGACAGTAAATAGATATACTTTAGGTAAATACAACTAACAATTTGCTGAAATTTCAACAGCCCAACTCCAATGCTTATTGCAAGCAAAGGGATGTCTCTACAGTTTAAATTCCATCATTCTCATGATGAATAATCCAAATTTTCAACTCTCTGATACATACACCTTTCTCTTTATTATTTCCCTGAAGATTCTGATTAAATTTTTAAACTATGCTACTATTACTTTGACATCTTCAGTTCTCTCATTTCCAAAATGAAAACATATTTTTCAGAAATCTTCTTTGAAGAATACCTTGCATTCCAAGATTATTTCTGTTATTAATTCATCCAGTTGAGTTCATTAACTCTAGAAACTTACTTTTTGGCTTTGAAAATGTATACAATGATTATTTAAGATATTCCACACAAGCACATTTTGAATTTAGATCATAAAATAAATGGACATATGTTCATTTAAAACAGGAAAATATCTTTTTCAAATTCTTCTAATTTATTTTTGGAATAAACTAAGACCTTTCTTACATATGTGTTTGAAGACATAATTTACATTCATTTTAGTTTTTTTTTTCTAAAATGATAGGTATCAGTTGTGTATGTATTTGAAATTATGAGTTAATTTCTAGGCAGTCTATGGGGTTGAAAATGATTTTCCAAGGAGAGAAGGAAACTCATTATTTTGAATTTGATCATCCATGTGGTTCAGTAAGTCTCTTTTCTATTTAAGGACAGTTGAAATACAAGTGATGAAAATGTTACACATTTCAAACTGAAAGATACTATGTTTCAAAAGGAAGTCTAAGATCTTGTTGCAAAACTCAAATTTTATAGTATATGTAATTAATATTTTAATTTTCACTGATATTTATGCTTTTTCACTATTCATTATTTTAATTTCTACTGTACAGACTTCAAAAGAGCACTCAACATGGGAAATTATAAAATATGTTGTTTAAGAATTAATTTGTTCTTCATTTTCATAATGTACATTAAAATTAGGTGCTTTTAGGAGCTGTCTCATTTTGATTCCTCAGAAATATTTTGTGAATATTATAATATATATCACAAAAGATTCACTAAAAAGAAACTGATTATTCCATGATAGCCCAAAATAATTTAAAACACATCCCTTAATATTTACATTGTAGTTCACCGGTGGAATGAGCTTTATATCCAATTATAGTGATACATTAGTTCAGCAATGTTTTTATTTGCAATTTGTTTGGTTCAGAAACAGTAGCACTTTGTATCTGTTTGCAAACTCTACAAAGGTGACACATGACCATCTCTCCCACACATACACAAACCTTCTTTTCCAAAGTTGTAGAACAAATTAAATTCATCAACGGAGGTACCACTGTACCTGTTAATAATCAATACTTTTGTATAATTCATCTAAAATTAGAAGTATTATGTATGTTTTTCAATGTAATTTAGTAAAATTCTCTTATTTTACAGATAATAAAGAGACGTTTAGAACTAAAGTGCTATAAGTACAATATAGATCACAAATCCAACCAGTGGCTGTTCAGGAATATTTCCAAAATCTAGTATATTCTCAATGGTCTCTCTTTTCAATTCTACGTAGACTTGTAGAAAAAAGAGTTGAATGTGGAAACATAAGGGCAACAAAATTCTGGCTCATAATGAACAGAGAGAATGAAAATAAATAAAATCAAAGTATTTACAAATATTTAGTTGAGTTATTTCTTACTTTACATCATATAATATACTCTAGACTTGCTATATAAATGAAGGAGATGATTACATATGAAGTCTGATTGAATAGTAAATTCTTTGCAAATATTGTATTACTGTTCCCTTGTCACTGACCGCTCATCCCTGGGGTCTTTGGATTGTGGCAACATCCAGAATCCAAGCCCTCTTTGGGTCCTTGTTCTCACTAGACAGCGAGGGAACTCTAGATCCCAGGCAGGTGTACGTAACTCACAGAGGGAAGACTAAGCAGATGTAGTCACCATCAGGCCATTGCAAGCCTAACACGTCCTATGAGTGAATATTCATCACCCACTTGACATGAAAGCAGTCATCTTTGCTCTCTTTGATGGAGTAAGAGGCTAAAGTCATCTATCACTACCTGAACCAGGTTTGTAGACATTTCCCTCCACTCTGTTTTTTGCATCAATTCTACCCTGTTATCAGAACCTTCCCTCACACCTATAATTTCATTCAGGTTGGAGAATTTGAGGATGGAGTGAGGGAAGGTATTTTCAGGACACTGATAATTATACACTTAGCACGTTGCTGTGTTTGGGACAACCATGATATGCATACACAATTTGGCTATCGCTTCTCTTACCTATGGGAAGGGACATGTATGGGATGAGATTTAATCTGGGTCTTTAATCTTGCGAACATCCCATTGTCAAAATTATTCAGTACTGGCTTTGGATAAATTCATATCAGGCTACTTCCATGGCCTGATGACTAGATCAAATATCTTCTTGATTCTTGGCTTCTTTTTGTCCTATTTTTTTTCTTCAAAATCCATCTATGAAAATTGTGTGTCTACAACAGGATTCTTTGTCTTACAAATGAGTTCTTCATCTAATCTCTGGGTTTCAGCTCAGTGTCTTCCAGGTTACTCTTTACCTTAGCACAGTCTCCAACATTATCTGACAACAGAGACCTGTAATGTGCTAGTAGAAACACTAGCAGTTTTGCCATGAAATCTCTTGTTACAAATGAATAACTGAAATGATTAGGTATTTATCAGAAGAAGTATATATGCACAGTTAATTAATCAAACTATGTTATATATCTCTGGTCATAACAGAAATGCAAATAAAAACACCGCTGAGATTCCGTTCTACTTCAGAAAGATTGGCTTTCATTAAAACAAAAATCAGATAGTAACCCTAGCCAGCCTAAAGGAAAAATAAATCCCTCTACATTGTTGATGGAATTGTCAACTGTATATCCATTATAGAAGACAGTATGGAGAATCCCAAAAACACTAGAAGTAGAAATTTCATTTAGTATTTCATCTGGGAATAGCTGAGTCAAAGATATCATTAAAATGATATACACACAGCCATATTTATAGCAGCACAGTTTATATCAGTTAAATCTTGAAAGTAGTTCACATGTCCATCAACAGAAGAACTTATAAAGGATTTCAGATATTTATATATAATGCAGTTCTACTGGGCCATGAAGAACTAGTTTAATGACTTATAGGAAAATGGATATACAATGAGATCACAATGTTAAATGAAATAAATGAGACACAAAAGCTTAAATATCACATAGTTTTTCTTATATTGAAAACAACATACAAATAAATAACAAAATAAAAGGTAAGTGGTAGGAAATAAAGGGATAATTATTTTTACAAGTGAGGTGGTAATTGAGAGATGAAAGGAAGAGGAAAAGTGACAGAAAGAAGGAGATATAAATGGAATAAAGATGTATATGGACATTCAGGGGGAGTCTAATCATTATATACCGAAAATATGCAATAATAAAAAATAAAAATTGGAAAAAAAATTATGAGAATTTAAAACAAGCCAGGGAGATAAAAGATTTTCTATATTCCAGATTTATCTTTCCTGATTTCCCTAAGATTGCTTGCTTTATTTATTTATTTATTTATTTGAACAGTTGGGACATTTTTTTTTAAATTATCAAGTTTCCGGTACTGGAAATTTATAATCTGCCAACTTTTTCTTACTGTCTGCTGCTACAGAAATATTTTCAACCTATGCTTGTGTCTTCATTTTGTGACATGTCTGTCTGTAAGTGGAAAAGTTGGCCCTAACAAGATTTCCTATGGTACAAACTAAGTAAGATATATTTTGAGTCACAGAATCAGTGATGCAGCACAAAGCTGGTTCTGTTTCTGTCTGTGTAGGTCTGCATTACAAGGCTCACCATCCACTCAGTCTACATGTGATGCCCTTCCTTTCTCTGTTTATTTTTTCATATTTTAGTTTTCTTTGAATAGGCCACCTCAATTTTACATTTAAATTACTAAATATTTAAATTAGTTAGAAATAAGTGCCCAAAATAGACTTTCTCCTTATTTAAAGTGATAAGGTGAATTTAAGCAGTCTATATTCACTAAATTATCAAAAATCAAACTACCTATTATTTAAGAATTTGAATATTAATAATGGTATCATTCACACATTCTCTGCACATTTCTTCTCTGGGCTAATGGATATGCAAAGAGAAAAGATTTTCAGAGTGAAATGGCAGAAAGCTGCATCATGTTACCCAACAAAGGAGAAATAGAGTGAATGAGAAAAAGTATTTATAAAAACATTTACCACTCTTGGTATAAAAAACAAAACAAAAACAACTCCCCTTAGTAGCTCTTCTACGGTTCACATGTATATTTTGTGTACAGTAAGCCCATTTCATGAGAGAATTAGAACTTGGTAACTGAAATTTTAGGGATGTGGGCCTAATGTATTATCTGGTAAGGAAAACTGGCAGTTAAGCAATAATCTAAAATCTGGGTTAAGAAATGATATCATAGTTTCCTGGGTAAAAATAACATTGATGACAAAGGAAATGATACACCAAACGTAGCCTTGATTCCTAAATTCAAATCCTTTTTCAATTTAATTTCTTCTAATTAGGGTACAGCTTAAGTTTCTGTATCCTGATAAATGTATGTGTATGTATATATGTGTGTCCGTGTGCGGGTGCCATCTTTTACTGATGTAACTGGGTTTTTTGTTTGTTTTTTGAAACAGGGTTTTGCTTCATAATGCAGGTTGGCCCTGAGCTCAGCCTCAAACTCACAGCAATCCTCCTGCCTCTACCTCCTGAGTGCTAGGATTACAGGCGTGAGTCACCACGCCCGGCACTGTGGTATGTGGTACTGACTGCTGGTGCATGTGAGTCTCCCACCCAGCACTGCTGTAGGTGGTTACCAGGAATTGAATCTGGGTTCTTCCACTTGCAAGGCAGGCTAAGATAAGTCACTGAGCTAAGTCGCTGAGCTAAATCCAGAACCGCTAAGCTAAATCTCCGGCCCTCTTATAACTGTTTAGCATAAAAGATTATTTTCAAAAGAAAGCCAGTTGTTTTTCATAATAATCAATAGGAAGAAATGAAATGGGCTATTTTTTCAAAGCATCTTTACAAAGAGGGTCACCCAAAGTATGAAACTGTTGCCTTTGGCTATTGGGCACGACTTTTTAAATACATACTCACTTGTATAAAGTGTTTCTTAATTAATATACTTAGCTTTCACAATCAGCTGAATATTATAAATATATTCTTGAATTTTAAAGATCGTTACATGTTTAGCCTTACACTAAAGCCTGCACAACACTGGTTTTCCCCTATCTCACTGAAATGTTAATACTTTCTAAGAAACGGTGCTCATTTTTATATAAGGCCATTTGACATTTCAATCATCCTCATTATCATACTTTTTATTAATTTTCCCCACTGTCATAGATCCTATTCATATGGGCAGGAAATAAAAATACCTTTTTAGAGCTTACTTCCAAAGAGGTTTGACCTTTCTTTTTTATATATTAAAAAAAAGCCTTTTATTTATTGCTTGGACTTTTCATGTCATTTTTCAGTTTATCTGATTGTGTCATGACCTTTACGATTTGGTTGATTATAAATCTTAGCTCATCAGCATTTTGTGTGCTACTTTTCCCAGGAGAAGTAGAAGTAAGTAAACAAATAAGATCTAAGGTCAAGGGAAGATTTGCCAAAATGATACACAATTGAGTTCAGTCTGTAATTTATAGTAATTGGAAGAACAGGACAGACCCACACACAAATGTAAGCTCTTCTGCACAGAATGGATTCTGGATGATTATTTTTTCAGATATATTTCAAAGAGATCTCTACCTGGAGAAAGTACAGTAAGTTGATTTTAAAGATCAGTTGCAAAATTCTACTTAGGAGTTTAAAAAGTTTAAAGGTGTAAATTTGTTTTCTTAGAAAATAATGGTTGTTTTATTAAAATATAGAGAATGTCTAAGTGAATTGGGCCATTTATTTTTACATGTTTCAAATTTAATTATGTGTCCATTATTTGATCTATGCCAAGAACCAGAACAGTAACCTTAAAATGATTGTTAAAGATTTTATTAATATTTGATGGAGGTAATAAATGCAGTAATGTTTTCAAGACATAAGATCCCCAAACAAAAATCTATTGTGCTTGCTGTGCAGAAGCATTTTGGTTAAATATATTTCCATTTATTTATTTATTCTTTTGTTACCTGAGGTTTTGATGTGATACTCTGTCATTAGCAAGCCCAGTGAAATAAGGCAACCTATGCATTATGAAAAATGCATTTCAAATATAATCAATATAATATAATACAATATGTAGCATATATAGGTACACACATTAACAGTAGCCCTTTTGGGGGGTTTGTGTCACACTTGTGATGGTTTTTCCTGAGAAGCAAACCTTAGACATACTCTAAAAATGTTAATTTTATCTCACTGTTCTGGTGATGTGAGGACGAGGGACCGCATCTATTGCTGACTTCCTCCCTGAAGGACCCCTGAAGAACTGCTGCAGGACGTGTGCGTGTGCGTGTGCGTGTGCGTGTGTGTGTGTGTGTGTGTGTGTGTGGTTTTCTACCTGCTCATTCATGGGAACTTCAAATTCATGTCCTTATCTAATCTACTCACTTCAAACATCCCACATTCTAATACAACAGGCAGGTTTCCTGTCCACTATCCTAGCATCTCACAATAAGGACTAAGTGGCAATACAAGAAGCCTTGTGAGACACACAAACCATATCTGAGCTATAGCACATGAAAGAATTTGCTCTTATTTTACTAACAAATTTAAGTGACTGATCCTTCTCACCACGACCTTGGCATACCCAGATGGACAAGTTGGAGTGATGGATCCTGAGAGCCGGAGAATGCCTGAGTGGAGGGTTTGAAACAGGCATGCGGGGGCAAGCTGTCTCATTGGATTTCATGTTTCTGTTGATTCTCTGATAATACAGATTTCAGCTGATTAATTGATTATATGGTTAGCAGCATTCATTACTTTGTGTCTAGCTTTGTTTACTTTAGGACAGGAAATCTAATCGTGAAATATTACATTGTTTTCATAGTCTTCATTATAGATTTAGTGCTTGAACTAAGGGAAACAATAAAAATGTATTTGTACATTGCAAATCTTCAACAGAGAGAGACAGTTTTCTGTGAGTCCTCTTAAAGAGAAAGATGAACTTGCTAGTTAAAATAATTTGCTTGCTGTTAAAGAATGTTTTGTAGTTATAGTTAAGACTCATTTGTACTTTTTCAAAAAGCAAACGTAACAAAAGTCTCTGTCAGTGGAAAGCTATATACTCAAAGGTAAGCAATTTACAGTGAGAAATAATTTCTTGAGTGACTCAGAATGAATTTTAAGACACATGGAGAATCTATATAAAGCAAGTGGAGACACATCTCGGAGGTGGCACACTCGTGGAAGCCCAGCCCCCAGGAGATAGGCTAGAAGACACTGTATTTGTCTCCAGCCTGGGATGTCAGTGTGTGTGAACATACATGTGCAGAGCATGAAGATGATTATTCCAGACAGGAATGAGTTCAGTCCCTGGGAACCCAAAGGGGCTGCTTCTTCAGCAAGTGAGAGCTTCGGAGATGCAGCCCTGAGCTGAGACTGCTCTACTTATTTATTTGTAACTCAAGGATACGAGAACAAAAATGGAGAAAAAATATTGCAACTTTTTTTGTATAGGAGTTTTGGTCAGATGACAGGGACAAAGTGGGATGGCTTAGAATGTGACACATGTTGGTGACCTAGTTTAAACAATCTTATCCCAGGGATACAATGGCCGAATCAAACATCCCTGAGAATCACTGCTTTTGATTCTGTCAGCTGTTGTCCTGCACATCTGCTCTGAGACAGCCGTGAATTCCAGGAATGCTCAACTCTTGTAGAGAAAGTCTCCTCTTTTTTCTCATTTTCTTCAAGTATCCCCAGAGTCTTCGGACATGAGTGAACATAGAGTTCAGTAACTGACTGAACTATGTAAGAAGACCCTGTCTTAACATCTCCTCAAAACAAAACAGAGCAAAGCAAAAACCCAAACAATCAAAAAATACAAATAACGATGAAAAAAATACATGTGCAGCGGATGCTGATTTGAATAATCACATTGATACCCAGTTTTAAAATGTAACTATTTTACAATATCATGTACTCTTAACTGATATATAAATTTAATGCAATCCCAATAAAAATGCTAAATGGAAATTTTGCACAAACATAATAACTCTTTGGAATATTTTATTCTACATAATTTAAAGCATTTAAGCCTAGCTTAATTAAAGCCATGTGTTACTGGCAGTATGACAAATACAAGTTTTAGGAATGAAACAAAATTGCATGTAATAATTTATTCATTTAGATAAGTAAACCAAGTAAAATCAGTAGAAACGATTAGAATATTCTATTGTGTGAACATGAGGGTAATGTTTTGGAAATTATTATACTCATATATTTAATAAACTCAAATAGATTTTAATAATGAAAACATATGTTTAAAATAAACACAAGAAAATTGGAAATGCATTAGCATGAGTAACTGTTCTTGCAACAAAGATTTCTGAACTCCATAAAGACAGAAACAAAATAAAATAACATGGATATAAGTGAATGTGATAAAGTACTTCTGATAAAGTACTTCTAACATAAATAAAAACACAGTAGATGAAAATTTCATAAGAGTACCCATGCCATACATGATAAACGAAGCAGGAACTAAATTGATGCTTGTGTGGTTAAATCAGTAATTAAGAAGTCACATTTTGGTTAGAAAGTGCTAGGTCAAATTCCAGCCACATGATTTTAATTCTGGGTAACAATTTCTCTAAGTTTCGTTTTTCTCATCTAACAATTAAAGAGGGTAATAGGCTTGTTACAGAATTTATTTGAATATTAAGAGTACTGTAGTTAAAGATGATATCAGAGAGCCTAATATATATTGAACCCTCCATAAATACCATTTAACAAAATGTAGTCGGGTGTTATTTTGGTCTCTACCTTCCTAGGTGGTTCTGCAAATCAGAGCTAGGATCTTCTGCATGTTCTGCAAGTTCTCTAACACTGGGCCAACCCCAGTCTACAAAACTCAGTTTTCAGAAAATGAAGAAGGAAAATTAATTAACAATTCTTTCAAAAAGTAGGAAAAGCAAAAAAATACAGATTAAGTAGGATAAAAATAAACAATTTTTAAGAGAAATCTGGTATTTCAGCTGAAATGAATGATACCTGACACCACTGAGTTAAAGCATAACAATCTGCTGCCAGAAGCCTGAACGAGACTCTGGGGTGAAGCACTGCTCAGGGCTGTGGGATGCCCAGTCCACAGCACGCCAGCTCGTCTCAGTAGAACACCTGCCACATTTCAAGTTCGTGTTTCTTTCCTTGGAGCAGACCTTCATGTGGCCCTTGACAACGACCAGCTTTCTTTCAGAGCCTGAAGAAATAACACATTCTGACTCTCATTCAAAATGAGTATGGGGTATTTGCTGTGGAATTATACATTGGTCCATCTACAAAACAACAAACAAGCCAATGTACACATTTCCTTTTCTCCTGCTCCCTTAAAAATAACCTTTTGTAAAAGACTAAGAAATCTACCCCCTTTCCAGCAGTGGTGGTGCTCAGGCCTGTAACTCCAGCACTCAGGAGGCAGAGGAAGGAGGATTGCTGTGAGTTCAAGGCTAGACTGAGTTACATAGTGAGTTCAGAGCCAGCCTGAACTACAAAGTTCTCAAAAAAAAATAAAAAGGAAAAGAAAGAAAGAAGAGAGAAAAAAAGAAGCAAAGAAAAAAAGAAATTCACTCCCTAAACATCAGATAACTTGATCATTTAGAAATGGGCAAAACACATATGCAACTGACATATTCATTTAGTTTATGTGTGTTTGGAAACAGCGACATTAAGGTTGAGATAGAATGAATTTTGCTCCTGTCTGAGGAATCCCTTCCTGCCAGATCATAAATGTCTTAATGGACATACTTGTCTTTTATTTAAGCAGAAAGTGAATTTTTCATTCCAAAGATGTCCGTGTTCCTTAAATAACACTAAAGCCCAATGGACTCCCCTCCACAGCAAGTGGACATCAGAAGCTGCTCAGGAAGCCTAGTTGTGACTCAACTTCCCCTCTAGATGAGGACCCAGCTGCAGGCTTCCCTGATTTGTCTCTGTTGAAGGCAATATGAAAGTTGGCTTCTCTGCTTTGAGATACTCCTTCAGTCTGCAAGTCTATCTGAAAGTTCTTTCACCTTGCATGAAAAGTACTACACATTTTACACCAGTGATTTGGACTAGAAAACTGATCATAGCATGATGAATATTGCTTATTTCAGCATATACATGTATAATATGTATGAGATATTTATCCTACATTTAATTTTCTGTTACCATTTAAATAAGTATGGTATACCAAATGGACTTATTTCTATAAATAACAATGCTTCAGAAATAGTTACTATGATCACATGACATTGTATCGGTCATTAAATTGTAAACTGATTAATCAGATTTAGTTTTTCATAAATTCTCACTTTTTACTATTATATCTCTACCATAATATGATGTCACAATATTTGCAAAACTTTGTTTTCCAGAAAGGCCAACACATACTCCCATATCAGACTATAATTAGACTACATAAAGGTTCATTTCCAATGCTAACTTCCCTTTATTATAAAATAAACATTAGTACAACATATCTGATTCTTCTCATAAAGTAACTGGATATGCTTATTACTAAAAAGAGATGGAAGCTAATAAATTAGTATTAAAGATCACAGTGCCCTATACCTAGAGATGAACAAATATATGAAGCTATTTTTAATGGATAAACCAAAGCCTTTTAGGCAAACAGACCTGAAAATAAATTTCTGAGACATGTAGCATGGAATGACTTGAAAAATTTTCTAGGGCTGAGAATGTAGCTCCGTGGCACACACATGCCTGGTAAGCACAAGTTTGATCCCTGGTACCAGCAAACAAACAAAAAAAGGCTTTCTAGACTTCAACCTTTCATCTTACAATCAATGTAACTAAATTATCATCATAATTAAATGAAAATAAGCTAGTGGCCCACAGTACACTTTAAATATATGGTAGTTTTCCCAGGTGTTGCTACTGTACAACGTTTAAGTTATACAGAATTCAGTCTGCCAAATTTATCAAAATTTTGGCCAAGAAGTCAGCCACAATTGTTTTTAGGTGTTTTACTTGGGTGTGGTAAAAAGATGGTATAGTGTATCTGTGTGTATATATGTATGTATGTGTATACATGTGTGTATATACTCGTATATGTATAGTACTGTACCTTTCTTATTTTTTTTCACTGCAACATGCAGGAAGAAGGGGTGTAAAATTGCAAGTCCTTTGTACATTATGGCAGAAAAACTTGTTCTTTTCCTCATAAATCTCAATAAGTGTTCAAAATCATTTCTAAACTGACTGTATTTGAGACAGAATAATAGATTCTGATTCAATGAACAATCATTCAGTCTGGAGCATTGTCCTGTGAAGAATTGCATGTAGTTTATACACCATTTAAAAATCAATGCTGTTCATAGATTTCTGGGTGCTTATGGTTACCCCATTTGTCCTTGCTAATATCTACTCAATTTTCCCTTAAAAATGTAAGTTTCTTATTCTAAAAGCTTACCAGAAATTTTGCTAAAAGTGAAAGTAACAGGTAAAATCTTTTCCACCTATTGAATATAAATTTTATTGCTTTTAATTTTGGAGATCTAGACTTGTTTAGTATACTACTGAGAATGTCATTTTATTAAATGAGAACTTACAATGTTGAAGCTTTGCTATGACTATACTAGGAACTGAGCTACAAAGAATAATAATACAAGTTCCTTCTCTTCCACACTCTTCTCTTGAGAAATATAGGCAATAAAATCCAAGTACAGAGGTCCAAGGATGAGTTCAATTTTGATAAGCCCTACAAATGAAGAAATAATTTGTTATGGTAGAAAATGATTCCTGAGTTGGTGAGAACAATAATCTCTATGGTAGCGACATTTGCAGTAAGAATTGGAAGCAGAGAAATAGCTTATTAAAGGGCAGGAATAAATGCAAAAGTTCACAAAGCATGAATAAATGTGGTTTGATTAGGAAGAAAAATAAGGTTGTTGTAATTGAATGATAATGAAGAGAGAGTAGTGACTGAACACGAACTTTGAAGAAAACAAGGTTTGAAATCATGCAGCAATTTGGTAACAAAGTTAAAAGTTTGTATTTTCCTCTGGCTTCTCTGGAAAATTATAGAAGATTTTTTAGAAGAAAATGTGATCTGATATAGATCTTAGATAAACTATTCTTGCAACTGTATAATACATGTCCAGGAAGGAGGCTGAGTTAAAGTGGTGTGAGGAAGTAATGATGCTGACTATGATTTATTCATGATGATAGAGAGAAGTGAAGATTCAATATGTATTTATAGAAGGATTTGTTCTTTAATGATAGTAAAAATTGAATCCAAGACATTCACATTGAGTTCCTTCCCCTGCCTGTTATGATTCATTTTTATTTTTATTCTCAGACAAAGTTGCACTCAACTGCCCAAGTTCTAACTTGTGGCCTTCCTGCCTCAGCCTCCCAGAGTGCTGAGAGTTCAGGCTTGTGCCAATATCTCTGTTCAGAGGACTTGTGAGGCATGGAGCAAGTATACACACTAAGCATCTATCACTGGTGTTCCATTTTTTTAACATGGTAGAGTGTGTATTCATTAGTAGGTAAATAATCAAGCAGTCATATTTAGCTCCTGTATGCTAAACATTCTGCTATGGCTCACTGAACACTTCTCAGTGTGCCATTTGGGTTTCAACATCAGAGATGCCTGAACATTGTCACAGCTAAGTGCTTCCACCATTTTCCTGTCAAGTATCTGAACACAAAAGAGTAACCAAGGTGAAAACTCAAGTGCAATTCTCAAATTTTATAATTATTGGGTGCATGAAGGCACTGTTTCATAGAAAAGCAGAAGTTGGGAGAAAAATTACTCTGGAAAACGCCTAATTTTGAATAGCCTTTTAGCCAACAAAGAGAGACATTAAATGGAAAATTCCATGTGGGCCCCTGGAAATTTTGGAATAGTTAAAAACTGTATGTACTACACACAGATAGAAAATAATTATTGAATACATACTCTTCTCTGCTTCACTTTGATTTCTTTTGAATTACATAGGAAAATGTACTAGTGCTCAGAGTCTGTTTATATGAAAGAAGGTAAGATTCATTCACCTTTAAGATATATCACCTGTGACCATTGAGATCTTTGTGTTTTTCAGCAGAGGACCAGGCAGGTAAATATTGTACCAAGAGCCCAGGTGAGTCCAAGTATGTGGGAACAGCAGTCACAGAGTGTGACATTAAGTGTCATCCTCCCACCCTTTCTGTTACCAGTGTGGCTAGGTATCTTCCTACAAATATGCCGTAAGTACGGTGTAAACATGAGTTGGAGGTTTGTTCGGAGCAAATATAGAGAACAATCTTCCCCATAGTTGGAAACAAAGACATGGCAAGTGAAAACTAAATCATGTGATCTTTCCCAAGACAAGACAGTATTAGGAAAGGAATTCATGTGACTCTCCTTTGGACAGTATTGCTATCCGATGAAGGTTCTTACAAAAAAAGCTCGTTGCAAAAGTCCAGCTCAAGATTTTGGCACTTCTCTTTTTCTTACTTTGGAAAATTTTAACCTTTTATTTTTAGACAGAGTCTTGCAATGGAGCTCAATCTGGTCCTGAACTCATTATGTAGCCCAGCTGGGCCTTGACCTCTCACCAGTCTTCTTCCCTCAAATTCCTGAGTACTGGGATTCCAGGTGTGCATGCCCACAGCCAGGACCCATTATTTCCTGTGTCATTTCACTTGGTCAGTGTAGAAGATGTGGTCAGAATTATGCAGACTTTATTCCCTTTACTTTCATAGAAATCCACAAACATTAACTCATTCCAAGAATATCACCAAACCACAGCTTACTCTTCTTTCTTTATAATTTAAAATTTAAAATGAAGACAAGAAGAATTGTATGCTTTTATATTGTAACTATAGTTTGTATGAGATAAATTTCATGTCGGATCTAATGTACTATCGCACTTTGTTTAATGTTTCAACAGAAAGAAGATGCTGAATGTGGATGTATACACTGAACTCATATTTTCTTTTCAAATTCAAGGTTTAGTTAAAATTTTTAAATCATATTGATATGATTATGTAAAACTGACAAGATTGGAGGACCGGAATTATTTCAAAGAGTTTAATAAATTATGAAGTGAATATCTTTGAATATTAATAATAAAAATCATATAATAATAACATTATATAATAATAAATTATTAAGTGAATATCTTTGAATATTTAAAGTGTTGAATAAATTATGAAGTAATAAGAGAAATGCTGTCATATTTCATAAATTTGCTAAAGTTATAAGATCTAGAGAGTGAACATCAAAGATTATTATTTTACATTTTTAGGTTATTAGCCTTTACTTTTTATACTTTTTATGCATCACATTTGCTGAATTTGTAGAAAGAACATGTATAGGGAGGCTGAAAAACCCTACCTTATATATAATATCTAAATCCAATAACTATAACCTTTTGGAATTCTTATATAAAATCAGTCTGTATTTCCACAGCAGTTGAGGCCATTTATTGGATTGTCATTCCCCTACAGATACAAATGTAAGTAAGGAAATGGAATAAAAGGTAGAAAGGAAGAAAAATCATCTATACAATCAATGGTGGGACCAAATCACAAGTGTGGATGTTGAGATCAGACCAAACTAATCAATCTGTTTCCTCCTTCGTTCAAATTCCAGACATTTTAAGCAAACCAAATATCCAAGAGGGAAGGTG
>PVIR01037037.1:0-15411 GCA_004026965.1 Petromus typicus | reverse complement strand
ACGTTGGACTGATGACACCGCTTTTGAGGTAGGGGAAAATACATCATTCCGTTTAAAAACATACTTACATCTGGAATGTGTTCGGAAATAAAAAGCAGTTGATTTGGACCTTTGGAAACTCTGTTCGTGTCTGTTTCACTTCAGCTTCCCCGAGGCCAGCGGTTCCCTGAGGCCTATCATCATGTCTTACATTCACTGTTGCTTGCAATCATTCCTCACGTGACTATTCGCTACGCAGAGATTCCCGAGGAGTCCAGAAATGTGAATTATAGTTTGGCGAACTTCCTGAAGGTGAGTTGAAGGCTGCCCGGAGATGGTAAAGAATCTTCTTCACTGCCAGGGGCTTGGTAATCAAAGGGAAAAATTACCAGCTGCCTAATGATTCAGCTAGGTCTGCATAAGGTTATCGGGGTAACACTTTTGCCTGAAGTGCCAGAGGAGGCAAGTTCGGGGTTATCATACTTCACCCAAGATGGCTAATTCTTTAAATCTGAGGTTCCACACCAGAGGCTTAACTGGAAGACAAGTTTCGCTTGTTTTGTACGATGTTTCAGATATATTGGAATTTGACTGCTCTTGGATGGGGCATGGACTTGCTAGATTGCCCCAATCCCCACCGCTCCTTATTGTCCTCTGATCCTCTTTATTTATGGATCTGAACCCAATTCTCGGACCCATGTTGGCTTGGTTTTTTGATTGTTTGTTTGTTTGAGACAGAGTCTGGCTTTGTAGTTCAGGCTGGTTCTGAACTCAGCCTCAAACTCAGCAATCCTCCTGCCTCTGTCTCCTGAGTGCTCAGATTACAGGCATGAGCCACCATGGCCGATCTTGTGGTATGTGGTGCTGATTGCTGGTGGGCGTGAGTCACCACGCCTGGCATTGTTGTATGTGGTTACTGGGGATCAAACCCAGGCCCTTGCGCTTGCAAGGCAGGCGCCAGAACCACTGAGCTCAATCCCTGTCCAACCCCTCCCCCGCCCCCGTGTCGGCTTTTGGGTTTTTAACTTGTGAGCTAAAGCAACCTATTTGGTGATATAACCCGAGTCTACATGCTGCTAGTACATGTAAATGAAAATTGCTAGTTTTGGCCAGTGAAGTGTTTTTATTTGAGAGATACCAGAAGCCCCTATGTTTGGGGAAGAGCACATTTATCATTTATCATTGTTACATTCTGTTGTTGTCAGTATATAAGTGAGATGTCGCTAAGATGGGACTCTTACCGAGAAACAATACTTGATTTCAGAGGCCAGGCATGGGCTTTTAACACACTCAGATTTTACTTCCTTCTTTACTTTGACCCATTTCCTCCTAGCTCGTCATGCGTTATATTAAGAAGTATGCCATCAGTGATCTATCTCAGCAGTTTTAGCGTCTAGCATAACTTGTTAAATTTTTAAAAAATTGATTTTATTGGTACATTTTATATATACATTATGATCACATTCAAGATGCGTGACGTACTGGTAGAAACATTTTCCAGTTAAAAATTTGCATCTAGGTTTCAGATCTGCAGGCCATCCTTTTCTTTTAATTTTTAAACAAGATTTAAGTCTCCCTATGCTGCTCAGGCTGTTCTCAAAATCCTGGGTTCAAGCATTTGTCCTGCTTCAGCTTCCTGAGCCAGCAGGCAAGTGCCACCACGCCTAGCTCCAAATGTGATTTTCGAACATAAGACCTTTTCTTGATACTATTTCATAAGCTTTTATATATTACAAACTAAGCATGCGCATGTTGTGTGGTTTTCTTTTTTTAATTCAAATCTTTATTGGTACGTTATGAATACACATCATCGTCACACTCAACATTGAGAGTTTGTACTAGAACATGACATGACTTGATTCTCAATTTCCCCTGCCCCCACCCGCCCTGCAACCTCCCACCCACTATATACATAAGCTTTGCTTCCTTTTTTTAATTACTATCACATTCTTTTTCCCCTCATTATTTACCCCTGTATCCTCTTTCCTTTTAAATATTTTCTATTTCACAATATCAACTATTTATACTAGAACTCATTTACATCTTCATTTACTCATACTAGAGAGAAGATACGATATTAACACATCTATGACGTATTTATTTCACTTATGAGGACGTCCTCAAGTACATCCATTAGAGTATGAATGACTCAGTCTTATCAATTTTAATGGCAGAATAATACTCCATTCTATAAATGAACCACAGCTTCTTTATCCTGTCTCCCGTTGATGGACATTTGCATTGTTTCTACGATTTCGCAATCACAAACTGAGCTACTATATACATGGGTGCACATATGTTGCTGTGATATGAATCTTTTAATTCTTTTGGGTATATACCTAGCAGATTAGTGGCCAGGTCAAATGGGACCTCCAATCCTAGCCTTTTGAGGAATCTCCAGACTGATTTCCACAGAGGTTGTACGAGTCTACATTTCCACCAGCAGTGGAGAAGGGTTCTTTTTTCTCCTCAGCCTCACTAGCATCTGTTGCTGGCTCATTCTGAGATAGCAGCCATTCTTTGTGGAGTGAGATGAAATCTCAGTGTTGTTTTCATTCGCATTTCTCAAAGGACCGGTGATGTGGAGCATTTCTTCCTATACTTCCTAGCTGCTCTCACTTCTTCCTCTGAAAAGTATCTGTTCATTTCAAATGCCTATTTTTGAATTGGGTCTTTAAATTTGGGTGGGTTGATTTTTTAAGCTCTTTATATGTTCTAGATAGTAGCCTTTTGTCTGAGGAACAGCAGGTAAAGATTCTTTCCCATATTGTTGATTGCCTTTTCACTCTGTTTGATAGAACCCAGAGCCTGTGCTATAGCCCCAACTATAAAATTTTTTGTTTGTGAGTTCTTTTGAGATAGAGTCTCACTTAGTCACTAAGTTGTTCAGGATGGGACTTGATGGAAATCTCCCTCCCTCACACCTGGGATCACAGGTGTGTACCACCATGCCTGGCTACCACATGTCTATCAAAAAGGGCGAGATTAATTGGAATGTAAAATCTGTATTTGTTTTCTAGAGTTTAAACTTGAAGTCTATTCATAAGGAGCAGAGCATCATTGATTTAAGGCAGTATTTCTTACTTCAAGGCCACAAAGATTCGCTTTTCTTCCATGTGAAGATGCAAAGACATGAGAGATTATTGCTAGGCCCCCTGCAGTGCAACACAAGATAGAGGTTTTACGCATAATATTGAAAATAAAAACAGAATATTGTAGAAGCAGAAAAGCAATCATGACCAGGTAGCGGAGACAAGAAGCTTGGCTGGGGATTTAGCTCAAGTGGTACCGCGCCTACCTTAGAAGCACAAGTGCCAGAGTTCAATCCCCGGTACCACCACCAATAAATAAATAATAAATAAGGAAGAAAGAGACAAGCAGCCTAGTTCAGAGCTCCCCAAGACAAGAGTCAAGGTGTTAGAGGTGCAGGAGCTCTGAGCTGCAGGATGAGAGGAGTTGCTGTGCAGGGAATTTAAGGTGCACGGGCGAAAGGCAGGAGAGGCCATCTAGTGCCAGATGGTGGGAAGCCTTGAGTGTCGGGCTGAGGCATTGAGATTTTGACACATACACAGCGGAGAAACACCAAAGAATTTGAGCTAATTTGATTGTTGGTGCGATGGATAAAGTGAGAGAAAGAGCAGAGGCGTTACCCCCAGTGAGAGGACCGGTTGTCCGCCTGGCAGAGTTCACTCATCATTCAGGCTGAACTCCTCATTTCGTACCTCCACCCAACCACAATATACATCACCCGCTTCCCAGGGCTCCATGGCACCTCTCACTGTGCTGCATTTTCATCATGTGTTTGTCTCTGCCACCGGAGAAGAGCAGGGACTACGTCTTACTCAGTTCCTTACTTCTCTTGAATGCAGTGCAGGATCTCAAACACACTCGCTCCTCTGCATGTTTTGAAAATTGTACAGTTGAGGTCAGTGAGTCTCAGGTCCAGGGATAAGTCACGTTGGCCTTTATCTTTTTCTGCAAGGTCACCTGAAGCTCCAACAGCTGTTATCCTATTACCCGTATAAAGGAAAATGTCACCCATTTGGTGCAGAGCAAATTGAAATTATATTCAAGCAATTTTAAGAGACAAAACTTACGTAACTAAACATTCGTTATGTCTCGTTTTCTGTAGCGCTGTCTGACTCTAATGGATAGAGGATTTGTTTTCAATTTGATAAACGATTATATATCTGGATTCAGCCCCAAAGACCCTAAGGTAAGTTACAGGGACATCCTTTGTCGTGAATGTCAGTTACTAGAGCGTAACCTCAAGGGTGCTGGGAGTCTCACTTAGGTCCCTGTGAGTCCTGGTATCCTTCAAAGCAGGGAATACTGGACAATGTTTGGGGCTTCTGCAGACACACACGTGACCGGCAAGTGGCTGGCAGGACTGAACATACAGGGGTCCACCTGCGAGTGGGATTCGTGCGAGTGACGCGATAAGGTCACACGGCCAGATCCAGAGAGGACAGAGGCATCCAGGAGAGTCTGTGGCAGCCCCTGTGGGGCCACGTTGGGCTCCCTCCCTCCTGTGAGGGGTCCCGTGACAGTTTCCCTCTAGCACTGAAAATACAGCCACACGTGCATGCCATTTCCTTTTGGGGAATTCCGTATAAGACTCAGAGTTGAAAGTTTTTATTCGAGGACTGGTCAATACTGAAGACTAGTCAGAATTTCCGACTCCCAAGCCAGGTGTTCACCCTAAGTCCCACTGTTTGTGTAAATAGCTGAGCAGGTAGGCACCAAAGGCACAACTTTTATCAGAGGAGGAGCAAGTCAAAACCCAGTTCTCAGATTCCAGCCAACGTCACCCTAGGGAAGGCCTTCTCAGCCAGCTGTGTTCCTGCCTTCCTACACAGGTTCCGTCTCACGCTTGCTTAGAATACTGAGCGCTTCTCTCGGGAAACCTAATGCTGGGTGTCAGAGTCTTGAATAGTAAACGCCTACCTAATGGAAGGTAATGTGTAATGTCTGTCCATTTAGGTCCTGGCTGAATACAAGTTTGAATTTCTACAAACAATTTGCAATCATGAACATTACATTCCTCTAAACTTGCCAATGGCATTTGCAAAACCTAAATTGCACCGAGTTCAAGGTATGTCTTTGCATGTTCCAAAGTGTGGAATTTTTCTTTCTGTTTTTGCTAGTGCTAGTCTAGTATACTGTTGTCTAACTAGACTAGGGAAGTTAAAGATAATCTCCGAATTGTTGCTGTCTGAAGACAGATCTACTCATGGTATTCTGGATACCTTCGTCATATCAGTGGCTATATTCATAGCATGAAGCAATCAACTGTGTTACATAGACTGCAGTTTAAACACAGATGCCAGATACTAGGGAAATTGCTCACTGTAACAATTTAGAATAACACTTGAAACTAAGTAAAGAAATGCATTGCTGCTGAAAGCATTGAAAAGAAATATAAAGGCAGACTAAAGTGATAACATGTATATACTGCATTGATGAAATGCCTTCAGTTTTAATCTCCATTGCTAGTTTTATTGAATGCTTTGTTGTGTAGCACTATTCTTATGTTACTGTTTTTTATTTGTCCCTTTTCTTTTCATGTGTTAATTAGATTTTTTTTCATTTGCGGTGGACCATTTGACTTCAGTAGGTAGGTTTAACTCGGTTCACTCTAAAGAACTTTGCTGTTTTTCTTTTTTTTCCACAATTGATTTGATGAATGGCTAAGATGGATGGGGGCTTTATTTGCTTTTCGAATCATCCCTAGCCCAAATGAGCCTTTGGCTAGCAAAGCCAGAGAGATCTTAAAGACAGTGTGCGTGCTTACTATTAAAATGAGTTTGAATGAGGAATCGAATGAGTTGCAAAAGGAATCAATTTTCAAATGTCTCCCACCCAGAAGACAGTTCCTGTTGCAAGCCATCCTGGGGCCAAGGAAAGGGCTGAGAGTATCAGCTCTTGAAGCTTCTCTCACCTCTGCCATGCTTGCCTCCTTCCCTCTAACCCTGTTGAGTGGCTACTTGGCCACAGTTTTCAAGAAGTGATTGAAACACCGTATTAGTTTTATTCAAGTCAGCAAAGTAAAAGATTCATGACTATTTGCAAAAGTACCCAGATAAGGCCACCTTGGTTAATCAGTTGAAGCGTAGAAAGTGACTGAAATTCACCATAGAACATCCACAATGCAGGAAGATAATCATCTGCTTTGGTCTTTAAGAAAGTATTCTAGGGCCTGGGAGTTAGCTCAGTGGTTCTGGCGCCTGTTTTACAAGCGCAAGGACCTGGGTTCGATCCCCGGTAACCACATACAATACTGGGCGTGGAGACTCACCCCAGCAGCAACCAGTACCACATACCACAGTGCCGGGCGTGGTGGCTCACGCCTGTAATCCCAGCACTCGGGAGGCAGAGGCAGGAGGATTGCTGTGATGTGAGTTTGAGGCGGAGCTCAGGGCCAGCCTCAACCACAAAGTGAAACCCTGTCTCAAAAAAAAAAAAGTATTCTAAAACTTTCGTACCTCCACCCAACCACAACATACATCACCCACATCCTTCCCCCAGTATTCGTTGGCAGCAGTGAATAAGCCAGGCGAAATTAAAGGTGGGCCGATACAGGATTTACGATTAAATTAGGCATGGAACAGCATGTATTAAGTCCTAGTTGTATACACTATATTGCATTGAGGAGTCCAAGAAATACATTAAAGATGTACCCTCCATCTTTCTGGCCTTACTAAATTACCTGGTAGGAGTGAGGAAATAAACATAGTCTACTACAGAAGTCATTAATCACACTCCCTCTGGGTTGCTAGAAGGCAAATCCCAACCAAGATGTTAACATCTGGGATTTAAACTAGACTGAAGACCTAGAAAAGACTGAATGATATAATCTAAAGCAGTGACTATGTAAAATGAAAGATTTGTACTAGCCTGGGGGGGAATTGGAGTATGATGAGCTTTTCTCTTGCTGTTCTCATAGCTCATGTACACAGTCAGGACAATATGTAATGATTATTGAAACAGGCAGCAGAGAATACTATTGGAGTAATTCAGCTGTGTGGCTTTCCTTCAGACTCCTACTTCCTAAACAGAGAAGTAAATCAGGCCTTGTAGAGAACCGTTCGAGTTCATAGTTGTAATGAACTTTCCTCGGGTATGAAGAAATGTGCCAAAATGTTGCCAAATACAGGCATTCCTCAGACAAGCCCAGTTCTCGTCTGAGATTTGTAAGGGTTCAAGAGACTCCAAGGACTTTATTGCTGACCGAAGCTACCATGAAAGCTATATTTAGTCCGGTTCCGCTCCTGCGTTGTGCAAGTTTGCATGCTGATTCTATGTGAGAGAGTTGCTCACATTCAAGAATGATAAAAATATAGTTCTTGGTGGTCGTATCACTAATTAAGTCATAGCGATAATATTTTATGAATGTTATTGTACTGCAGATTCAAATCTTGAGTACAGTTTATCTGATGAATATTGCAAACATCACTTCTTGGTGGGTCTCCTTCTGAGGGAAACCTCCATCGCTCTACAAGACAATTATGAGATCAGATACACAGCTATCTCTGTCATAAAGAATCTTTTGATAAAACATGCGTTTGACACGAGATATCAGCACAAGGTAAGGATGTCCATACTGTCCTCGGTATCGCATCGGTCAATTTGTACTAAGGTTTTCCATTCAAAGTAAAGTTTACAGCAAGGAGCACAGTGCAAGCTTTAGTATATACTTTTACAAATACATTTTGTGTGTATTTAATTGGTTAAGTTTAAAAAACTGTCCAGGTAATTGTGGAAAAAGACCGTTGCTTTCTCAAATCACGTATTTATTTTGGGGCTGAGGATTGAATCTAGGACCTTGCACATACTAAACCTGTGCTCCACCTCTGCGCTCTGTACCGTCAGCCTGTCAGACTACAAAGAACGACATCACTGCTTCAGGGTTTCATTGTATAAGCTAATTACGAATTTTAAAAATTGTATAGGGTTATAGCCATGTGTATTGTGTCAAATAATGTATATGCTTAAATATACCACATTTCCATAAATAAAAATCATATTGTTCAGTAAGTGTTTAATAAGGAAATGTGTTAAAAATGTCATATACAAAAGTCTTCATATAATATCTTCTTACTAAAAAAATAGTTGTAATGGTATGTTAGTATCAATTGCTACTAGGTATACCTGTGAACGGCACACATTTTCTACACCTTTAACATGTCTATGCAAATATGTTTGGTGTTTTTGTTTATTTTTCGCAGGGCTGCGTATCAGCCCGGGGACCTCACCGTGCTAGGGAACTGCTCTACCACCGAGCTACACCTCCGGTCCCATAATCTTACTGACATTAAATCTTGCAGGCTTGGAAATAATACACTTCACACTGTGTGAATCTGGAACAACCTAGCTTACTTTGCTGGTGTGCAATGGCCCAAATAAACATCATAAAGTTTCATAATCAGTGACTTATCCTTTTATATCTGAATCTAAAGAAAATCATGGCGTAAGATATTATGGCAGTTGCACTGGGAAGTTGGGTTGGAGATGGACTGTATTCTTTTTCCATGACCTTCTTATTTGTGCTTTAGAAAACACCTGGCAGTGAATGACATTTACTTGATTTTTTCATTGCTCACACTTTTGGCTTAGAAATATTGCTAGGTTTTGTTGTGCGCTTGTGTCCTAACATGATCAGCTCCTTGGTTTTAAGCTGTATTTATTGCTTACTGCAGTTTGTGTTTTGTCATCCTGTCATATAATAACGTTCTCTTTTTTAGGATGCTTTGCTCTGTCGTGTGCCATATCTATTTTTGTGAATGCTGATATCGATAAATGAGTTAAAAGCCATCCACTCCCAGCAAACTCGGTCAAGGCCCTCACAGCTATCACTGGATTCCAGTAACTGCTACATCATGTGTAGTAGTGGGATCTTGTGCAATGTGGAGGAAAACGTCGTTAGTTGTGATTTTTCATTATTCACAAGTAAAATGCAAAATGAATTTCTCTCTTCCTGAAGCAGGAAATTGTATTTTCCCCCCCTGTGTCTTCAGATAAAATAAATGACAGTGGGATTTTTTTCAGTATCTAATATAGAGGGAGAATTTGAATATCTTACATCAAAAATTTTGACATTTAAAATCTTAGATTCTGAAGGTAGTATCTGCACACACGGATGTGTGCACTCAGCGCCCATACAAAGCTACTATAATCTGTAAATAACTTCCACAGCTTGCCTGTGTAAGGGTGTGAGGTTTTAGATAAAGGCAAAGCTTCATCATTCATTCCGTGACATCCAGAGCCTTTTCCTCATTACTCAAAAGCCCCACACAAGCATCACATGAGTGAAGGGTTCTCTCTAGAAGACCTGTGTTTGCTGCATGGCCCCCGTTAACCAAAATCTCGATGGTAGTGTTTGGGATGAGGATGCACAGTGTCCCCTCTCTGCTTGGTACAAAGAGTTCATGGAGATCTGGGTAAGAGGTCATTCAAGTAAAACTTTTTTCTCATCAGTGCTGAGGTCAAGGTGAGGGCTGGAAGAGAGCTCTGTAATTTCCATCGCGTCCCCCAAAGTGACCCCAAATCAATCGTTGTTTCAGAATTATGGAGAAACCGTCCCACCCTTTCCCAACACATTGCAATTCCCAAATCTCTCCTCGAATGAAATTCTGGAGAATTTACTGTTATAAACTGCGTGCAGAGGTTCCCTGTCCTACTTATCCTGAGACATTTAAGCACAGTGTCTACTGCCTAGCAACTGTCTCGGCCTCTATCTTGTTCCTTGGTACAGGAACTATGTCCACTACACAGGAGCACCTAAGAGAATTGCAAACTCTATCTCTGTGGGCCACGGAGAAACTCCTTCTAGTTGTGCTTCCTTCACAAAGCAATCTGTGTACATGGTAACAAATAAAAGTCAAAATGCCCCTCTCCCGCTCCTCATCTCTGCGCCCCAATTCAGCTCTGCAGAGACAACCTCTGGTCTCAGTTCTCGTGTATACTTTCATGCAAGCCTATTGTTAGGTGTTGTTCTTTTTTCATCTAACTAGATGCACTGAAGGGTAAAGGTAGGTTTTTAAGAATAGTTGCAGAGTATTTTCTCATATGGATATACCTTATTTTATTTATCTAATCAGTCAGTAGATTGATTAGACAGTAGATTGATTAGTCAATACATTAATTGATCTAATCAGGCAATAGATTCAATCAATAGATTTTTAGGCTGCTATCTTTTCGGAAGGCAACATTTGTAGGTTATCTTGTGATTACTGTGTTTTCCTGATCCTGTCTACCTTAAAGTTGTGTATCTTTGCATAGATATCTCTCACTATCCAAGCTAAGTTGGATCCCTACCCAGAAGCCATAAGAAACGGTTGCGGTTACAACTTCTGGAGGCCTTCCCATATGCCAGACATCCCAGTGCATACTTCCCTTCAGCTACTAGGATTATTATCACCCTGATTTTACCAAAGAGGAATTTTGCTGAAGTGACTTATGAAAATCAAGTAGCTGGTAGTAAGAGAGCTGGTGTCCACCCATGGTTAATTCGAAAATGTATACTCTTTTTTTAAAAGTGGATTTTATGGATACATTTTGTATATACATCATGATCACACTCGATATTCAGAATTTGTACCAGTATACGACTCGACTTAATTCTCATTTTTCCCGTTCCCCTGCCTACCCGACAACACCCCGCCCACCACATACATAAGCTTTGCTTCCTTTTCTACCATCAGTGTTTTTCTTTCCCTTCTTAACTTGCCCCTACTCTCCTTTTCCCTTTGAATATTTTGTTTCCCAATATCTATCATACCAAAATGTACGCTGTTAACCTGTAGCTATATTATCACTCAAGTAGATGTTTAAAAACTTAGAGAACTGCCCCTAAACGGTGTAGTTGCAATAGTGACCAATCTTGGAACCAAAGCCAGGGAGTAAGGAAAGTAAGGAGACCTGTGCAGCTTTAGAGAGAATGAATGAAGACAACACGTGGCAATTACCTCCACATATTTAAAGGATCGCCACGTAAAAGTAGATTTATTGGGGCAGAGATTTAGCTCAGTAGTTCTGGTGCGTGCCTTGCCAGCCCAAGATCTCAGGTTCGATCCCCAGTCATCACATACAACAATGGCGAGCCTAGTGACTCACGCCCAGCAGCTGTCAGTACCACTTACCACAATGCCGGGTGTGGTAGCTCCCGCCTGCAATCCCTCACTCAGGAGGCAGAGGCAGGAGGATTGCTTAGTTCCACGCTGAGTTCAGGACCAGCCTGAACTACAAAGAGAGACTCTGTCTCAAAAAATTTTAAATAAAAGGGAGTAGATATATTCTTTCTAGCTTCAAAGGGCAAAGTTATATGTAGGGGGTGAAGCTTACAAGGAGTCCATTTTAACTAAAGGTCCTTTGTAAGAGAACCTGAGAAGGCTGGAATTTTAAAAGCAGTGTATGTGTACAAACTAATCCTCATCAGGGGCCAACAGAAAGACCACTGCTGCCCCGAGCAGGATGCTGCCGGAAGTCAGTGGCCCTCAAGCCTGTGTGCACATCTGGTGCATCTCAGACCTTCTGGGTCAGAATCCTCTCGTGGCACGGACTTTCGCCAACAGAGCACTGTGTTAGCAGTGAATCTGTGAAGACAGGCTTTGGAAATTCACAGAAGAATGTGCAAATGGCTAATTTCACAGGAACAATTGTTCAGTCTGCAGAGTAAGTGCAGAGTAGCACAGTGAGGTACTGTTAAACTTCTGTCCTCTGTGGGTTGTTCGATTTGCCATAGAGATCTTATCTCAGTCTCTGCACAAACTGTACAAAGCCCCCAAACATGGAGGGCAAGTCTTTTTTTTTTTTTTTTTTTTTTTTTTTGTGACAAGGTCTCGCTTTGTAGTTCAGGCTGGCCCTGAGCTCAGCCTCCAACTCACATCACAGCAATCCTCCTACCTCTGCCTCCCGAGTGCTGGGATTACAGGCGTGAGCCACCATGCCCAGCACTGTGGTAGGTGGTACTGGTTGCTGCTGGGGTGAGTCTCCACACCCAGTATAGGTATGTGGTTACTGGGGATCGAACCCGGGTCCTTGCACTTACAAGACAGGCGCCGGAACCATTGAGCTAACTCCCTGGCCATGGAGGGCAACTCTTATGCTGCTGACAATCACAGTTTTCTCCGATTTGAATGTATCAATCGGGTAAAAAATGACCATAGCTGAAGAAAGCAAATACATTTGTAAAGGAGACACTACATTAGTTAAGGGAATTCTTGGCCCGCTTTACTGATGCATTGATTTTCAAAACTATCCTGTCCCATGTCTTATAACTGATTGATGCTGCCAAGATTTCATTGTTGTCATTGGAGCTCCAACCAAATCAAAAGGTGTTTCTTGAATGAATATAGAAATTCACCACTTTTCACTTTTCCATTGACTCAAGGAGCTGCTGAGTACTGACCGTCTGCTACGTGCCTGATGTTGGGAATGAAGCACTGAACAAGCCAGGCACAGTCTCCGCTCCCATATAATTCAATCCTTCTTGTCGTTAAAGAACTAGACTAACACTATATCTGCTGTGTAGATTGACTGCTACTAAAAACCTCTCACTTCATAGTTATGTTTGATGGATGTGTTGTGATGCTGCATTCTTCATAAATCCAAATGCCCACAAAGTTCTGCAGTAATTATGAGCGTCTAAGTATAGATAGATTATTACTTGACTAACTTGCTGCAGATAATAGCCCAATTTTAGTCTTTTAAATTGACATATGATATTCTACTTGTCGTGTACATGTGAATACGTAGCAGTTCAGCTTTTGCTAATTGTTTTTCAGAACCAACAAGCCAAAATAGCACAATTGTATCTCCCATTTGTTGGACTACTTTTGGAAAATATACAGCGGTTAGCAGGCCGAGATACTCTGTATTCTTGTGCAGCCATGTCTAATTCTGTAAGTACTCGTGTATTTGTTTCAGTTTTTTCCTCTTTCCTGAATGTTTTTGGAATCGGGCTCATCTGCTATCTTGGCTCAGTCTTAAGAGTTCATTCACTCTTTAGTCTGTTACTACATTTAGACTTTTTCCTAGAACAGTGTTTCTCAAACCGGCAGGTGCACATGAATCGCCTGGAGAGTTTATTCACAGACAGACTGGGATGCCGCAGGCCTTGGGCAGGGCTCAAGAGTCTGAATTTTGAACAAGCTTTTAGTTTCCTCTGCTCCAAGGACCACGCTCTGAAAGGCAAAGTGTAGAAGAACACTAGTGAAATCTACTGCTGTTCATATGTCAATATTTATTCAATCAAAAGACTTGTCATTTCTAGAGTGTTAGACACGAGGGATTAAACCAGCCCTTTGCTTCTCCCCTTTCTCTACTTTCAGTGCTTTGTGGTGAGTCTCTTTTAGATCATCGCAGTTGGTCTTTGCTGTCCTTTTTTTTTCTTTTAGAATCTTAACCCTGACTGGGAACTTTGGAAGTGATCGGTTTCCCATTTGGCAAAACTAACTTTTGCCATACTGACAATTAGAACACTCCTCACATAAGACCTGCAAAGGATTCTACACACCGACCTTAGTTTTCTTTCCAGAAGCACACAGACCATTCCTATCGGCACCTCCATAGGTACCCATTCCACCTATGCCTTCTCATATTTTTTCTACGTGAAGTATCTCTATCATTCCAAGCCCTTTACTTTTTTGGTCACCCTTCTCGATAGTCTCCAATGTCTCAGTTTCAACATATGGTGCCATTGGAACTATTACCTCCTGCTGCCTTCCACGTCTGTATGGCCCAAGGTCTCCTTTGCACTTCGGAACCCCCAGTTCACTTTGTCATACTGTTGGGTGGCAGGTTAAAATATGCCCTTTGCAACCAGAAATACTGTCTCTAAAATGCCCCAGCTGATGTGTGAAGCCTGCCCAAGACTCTCGAGGAAGCGCTTTCAGGCTTGCCGAGTGGCTTGGCTGCCTGTGGCCCTGGGTCACGTCGATGGCTGAGCTGAATTTGGATGCCTTCTCACCTCTCAGGGCGCCAGGCTGGTCTTCGCATCCTAGGTCAGTGCTCATGCTCATTCCATGGGCCTCTGACAGTCACGCTGTTCTGTCCTCTGCAACCACCTTTACCAAGGCCTGTGCTCCTACTCCTGCCTCTAGCACTGCCCCTGGGGCCAAGGAAGAGAACTGCACCGTGTTTACATTTGCCAGTTGCAGCTATCTAGGATTATGTCCCTGGGCCAGAAGTCTTGATTACAAGAGTGTGCTAGTGGCCGGATTTTCAAGAGAGTCATATAAATATGAAGTATTGACTCTATAAACATTCGAACCAAACTTTAACATTAAGCTTCGTCAGTTCATTCCAATCTCTGACCCTCCTGTACAAGTTGGTTGAAGTGACATGAGTACCACATTCTGTTACAGGCGTCCAGAGATGAGTTTCCATGTGGCTTTACCTCACCTACGAATAGAGGAAGTCTGAGCACTGACAAAGACACCGGTAATTAAACCCTGAACGTGTCAGAAATGTCAACCATACTTCTCTGGAATTCTGAAATATCTCATAATAAAACTATATATCACATGACAGCTACTAAAGATTAATTAAAATCTAACACATGCAGCTGTATTTCTCTGCCTAGTTTGTCTGTTTGTTCAAAACATAGCGTGGTATGCTGAGAAAATAGAAGATAATAAGAAAAACATGGGTTTCTCAACCTTCTCTCTGTCACTGAGTTTGGGCAAGACACTCTCCTTTTCTGGGTCTAAATTTGCTTTATAAAATGTTCTCTGAAATGATGTGACTTTATGATTTCTGAAGAATTGCTTGTGGTTTAATGCCAAGTGTTTTGAGAGGTTAACAAATTGCTTAACCTTTACTTGGTTTCGTGGAATTTTTATATGATGTTTACATTTCACCTTTTAAATGACCAAGATCCGTTCTCTATATCTTTGCTTAAAGCAATGTCATATTTTGGGCTGAGAGTTTAGCTTAGCGATTCCGGCACGTGCCTTGCAAGCTCAAGGGCCCGGGTTCAATCCCCAGTAACCACGTACCATACCAGGTCGGTGACTCAACGCCCAGCAGCAATCAGTATCACACACCACCACAGTGCCGGGCGTGGTGGCTCACGCCTGTAATCCCAGCACTCGGGAGGCAGAGGCAGGAGGACTGCTGAGCTCAAGGCTGAGTTCCGGACCAGCCTGAAATACAAAGCGAGACCCTGTCTCAAAAACTAAAGTAAACCTAAGGAATGTAGTATTTTTAGTTTTTTTGAGACAGAGTCTCATTGTGTAGCCCAGGCTATCCTCAAACGCATGGAGCTCCCCCTGCCTCGGCCTCCTGAGGGCGGGTATTACGGGCGTGTGCCACCACACTTGGCAGTCTATTATTAGTGTGTGTGTGGTGCTAGGAATAGTATGGAAGACCTCACCGAACCAGGCAAAGACTTTGCCGCCAGGCCACATCTAAAGCCCCTGTACTTTTGTT
>PVIR01037036.1:0-15401 GCA_004026965.1 Petromus typicus | reverse complement strand
GGAGTAGAAGAGTGTTCACTGGGAGAGAAGTAACTAAAGGAAAATCCAAGAGAGAACATTTGGGTTCCTAGTAGATTACAAGAACATATACATTGGAATATGGGCTATTTCTCCTTTTGTGGGAAGTCAGAGTTGGGCATGATTAAAAAGAAGTGTACTCAAGTAGAGTAGGATAAGAAAAGTACAAGATGAACCTAAAACTTCTTATATAGTTTAAATGTAAAGAGAAAGAAAGCTAAAAGATTAACAGGAATGTTTCTATAGAAAACAAACAATGAATGATCTCCAGTGGACCAAACTCTGGATATTTTTAGCAACACAGAAAATGATTATAATCTGTTGAATAAGAAACACACAGAAAATTGTGTGTATAAATTATAGTGAAGAAGGCTCTTAGTTTCAAAATATATCTTTCTCACAAATATTTAATTACTGTAGCTTTATTAAGAGAAAAAGCATATGAATAATTGAGAACAAACATATCAAATTTATCAAAAGATTGAAGTCAGCATCTGTAATGAGACAAATTGAATCTGTATGGAACCTGTTCAGACACAATAGAAAGAACATAAAAGCCTTCTTGTAATATTCTTGATGAAAATGCATGGCCTGAGTATACTTACAGAGGGAAAGATCTAAAAATAAATTAAGGGACAATCTGCAATTAGCCTGCAATCTTCACAAGCCAATGAGCAAATGAATACTGATGTAAGAATAGAAATTATAAAGAAAAAGCGTTAAATGTACTGAATGATTCTCTCAGTTGGATCATTTTGATATAAAGGATATTACTGAAAGAGTTTAAGAAAATGAAATTTGGTCTCAGGTTTTACACTAGTAAAGTATCAAAGTTATTTTTAAATGTTGAAAGTTTCTTATCACTTTTGATAATGTTCATCTTCTTAGAAAAAAATTAGTGTAGTATTTGGAAATTAAACCTGAGGTTTTTTTTCCTATGTAGCTAAAGAAAATTAGTCTTAATATTTTAATTCCAAATTTTGTAGAGTTTTGTAATTATGATAATTATCCATAATATGATGATTGTGATCATTGAGTACTGTGAATACATATTAAAATATTCTTAACATAAATGTTTCAATTTAAAGAAAGATTTAAAGAACGACAAAAGGGAACATACTAGAATTATGATAAGATAGAAAGATAACAAAATATAATTAAATAAGTAACATTTTGAATAAATTTCAACCAAAAGTAAACATTAATCAACCTCATTACCCTATAAAGTTTTATAAATTAATTGTTGAAGCAATCTAATGTTTTGTAATTATGTGCCTAAATAACTCAAATAACAATGTTTGTATATGTTTAAATTAATTATGTAACCAATGAATTCCATATATACTGAATAAACCTTATTAATTTCTCTTCAAAAATAAATGATGCCTAAATTAGTTAAATAAATAGCAACCACTCTAAATTAATTCAAACCACATATATTATATCTGTAGTGAATTCCATTTCATAGGAGAAAAGCACTCATGAATTAAAGGATAAAAATTTTCTTCTTATTACTACATTGACTCCAATTATTTCCTCTAGTTTATGCCACTGTCCCTATTCATTAGAGATGATTTGGAAATAAGTTGTACAAAAACAACATGCTAAGCAAATGCTACAGATGTAGTTTTTTATAATTTTTTATTTTCACAGTTTGAGCATTGAATTAGAAGCATAGGTTTGGGTTAAAAGCAAAGGTAACTGAACAAATAGTCATTAACTATTAACTTGTAGAACAGAAACAATTTGAAAGTGCATCTTTTCTTTTCATAGCTTACTAGATCTGTATTTTACTATCTAATAGAGAGATTTTCTCTTCGTAGATTTGAGTACTGTTGCTTTGAGCGAAGTTCAATATTTGGACAGGAAAACAAGGACTGAGGCTAAAAGACTTACCCAAATAAGGGAAATTCTGTCTACGCAGCTAATGGAGAGAAGATGGAACCCTTTGGGTAGAAGCATGCCATCAGTATCAGAAGTTTCTGGAGAAAGGCTCAGTGGAGCAACTTTGTAAAGAGGTGGAGGCACACCTGTGAGGACTCCGTGAGGGAGAGGCAGGTGTTCCAGCCACTAGAGTAACCAGTTTATAAGAGCCCCGTTTTCTTTTTGTTATTGCTGAAACTTTAAAATATCTTATTTTGAATTATAATCATGGTGTGATTATATTCTTGTATATATATTCTTATATATATAACATATATAAATATTAATATATATAATATATATATAATATAACTGTCCAGTGCAATAGTGTATAGTAGTACAATGCTGGGTCAGGCCCAGGGTATATGGTAGCTTAAATTATTTTGTATGGTCTGAAATTTTATACTCTGCATTGTATGTTTGCATCAAAGATGTAAATGACTTAATTTGTCACACTTATTAATGAACCAAACTTAGGGACATTCTCCTGAAATGAAGCTTTGTAAGTTACGGACATATAGTAATATTTTAAAATATCAAAATTAAGTTAAAAAATAAAATAGAGTTCAAGAGACATATTTATAACTTGTGTAATAATATATAATATAGAATATATATTCATATATATATAATATATTATATTATATTCTTACCCTAGAAGATGAGCAGGAGGAATGTACTTGAAGTGTACCTGATTGTGGAAACCAGTTGTATTTTAGGAGACACCATAAATCCAGGATCTGCAGTTTACAAACAGCAAAAAGTGATGACAGTTACAGGTGATACTAGAAGTCTGGAAACAAGCCTGTGTCCAACATGGCTAAGAGTTGAGGAGCTAGATCTGATTTGTAGAGAGTACAAACATCTTGAAGAAATTCTCAGATACAGTCCTGTGTGGGATCCTGACAAAAATTAGACTTCATGTCACATGGATTTTTAACTGCATATATTCTGTAGAATTCTTGAAAATTAGATTCCACAAGCTTGTGAGGAAATTGCAAGCCAAAGCTTAAAGGGGAAAATAGTTTTAAGTATGTATTAAAACCAGTACAGGTGAAGCTCTGAAAATAAAATGTGCCCACTATCCAAAAACCCTACAAGTTTTCGAACAATGAGTAATGAGCATGTTGGTATCGGGATTCACACTGAGGGCTCCACTACAGCAACTTTCAACATTCCTTCAGTGAGTGAAATAGTGCTTCTTTTACATTGTTACCTTGACACCGGAAGGAGTGCTGAGCTCCTTGGAATTATCTCTAATTGTAATACAAGCTCACAAATGTGAAATCGGTGGTTAAAATAACCTTCATCATGAAAGGCAGCCATTTAAGTTATGAAACCTAAAATAAGGAACATTGCATGTGTTTAATGCAGTCCTAACAACATTCTCTACATAGCTGCACAACTCTTCAAAATCATTTTTTGTGAAGAAAATGATCTGACACAAAATCACATACCAACAAAACTTTCGAAAAAAGATCACTTGCTATGAAGAGTCAAGCTCTTTTCTAAGGGTCATGGCAAATATGATGTGAAAGGTTTTAAACGTTCCATGGTACCTTTGACATAGTTACTGAGTCAATTCCAAGTTTTCTCAGCTGTCAATGACTATAATAAAGCAGACTGAACACACTCGAGATGAGTTGAGAGTCAAAATTATTAGTGGTTCTATTGATCCACAGCATTCCTTTCAGAAAATGACAATGCTGCTCCCCGTGAAGGGAGATGGGAGTGAAAAGAGCTCAGACCTACTGATTTTATCCTATTTTGACAAGATCGATAAATGCAGAAAGAGCATATTGATTTTGTTTCCTAATTTTCCTGTAACCCATTCAATAAGAAAGATTATATCCCATGCACCATGTCATGCTCCAACCTATAATACTGATATTCATGCATCCAAGCACAATGGGCTCTAATGCCTCTAGTCCAAAGGGTCTGGTATTAAGGGAACTGTAGGTCCAATAGTTGTGTGGGAAAACCTGAGCACTATGATGAATAGCTTTTCAAACTCTGTTGTTCGAACTGCTAAGAAGTACACATTACAACCATACTCATATTTGCCATGCACATGGACGGTAGCCAGCATTTACCATAACTGTTGGCATGGTTTCACAAAGTGGTGGATGCAAGTATCTGTTGGTTAAAGTTTCTTCCACATTTAAATAGTTTTCAAGTCTTAATTAGAAATGGGATATTAATCATATCAGCTTACACTTATTTATTGCATTTATTTAACATTCACGTTGTGTAACATGTTGAAAATCCATAATCACTGGGTTTGCTCCAGAACTAAAAATAATATAGCCACTCATGGGATTATTCTTTACTTGTAAAATGTAAGCAGGGCTTAAATCTTCATCAATAATTTTATCTGTGACTTTTGAAACCTCCAGAAGATGAAGCAACCAAAACCACAATTAACTTAAATAGTGAAATTATATTTTTGTACCAGAGGCAAATATTCAGAATTAATTTAGGAATACATTGGTGCACAATGTATGAGTGTGTGTGGGTGGGTGTAGGAGCAGGACATGCTGAAAATGGTTTTTTTTTTTTTTTGAGGGGGGTATATAAAATCAAAACAAAATCTCGAGTGCTAAATTTGCGCATATTAGTTAGGAGACCTGCTCTTAATAACACGGAAGTTCTACCACTGTTGAATGCCTAAACTACTGCTGAGGGAAACAGATTTGGAGGTTAAGGAGCTAATAAAAAGGTATTTTAGTCCTTCAAACTTATATCTATTGTAAACAAGTCTAAACTTTTGTTTGACAAGGAATATTTGGCCTAGACACTGAAAGTAGCTGAATCTTAATAAAGATATTCACCACATGAAATTCTCTAAGAATTGGCATTGCAAACAAATTTTGAATATCATCTATCTCCTGCAAAGTTTTAATATATAATTGTTTCCAAATCTAAATAACATTTATTTTGTTACACTTTAGCTATAGATATGTTAGACCAAAGAGTTAAGGGCTCTTGTCCATATTTAGAGAAAATAAAACTCTAGAAAGAAGGACAGAAGAGGAAGAGAGAGGTATGAAGTGATGTGATGAATGGTAGAAAGTTATTCATTTGTAATTCAGTGAAACTTAGAAAGTTGCAACTGCTTGTTCATGTTTCTTCCACACAGATCTGTGTTCAGATGTGACATGGGAACATTTTTTAATCTTTCTTTTTCTTTTACTTCCATTGCTACATTCTATACAAATTCTTTCAAATGGCAAATCAGTTTTGATGTATCATTCATCTGTTCCAATTAGTTATGTTCCATGTTATTGTTAAAAAACAATTAAATAGCTAATATCATTCAGAAGGTGTTGTCTTCTGTATAACAACATCATTTTTTCTGATATTATTTTCTCTGCTCAAATTAAAAAAAAATTCTTAGTGTGTCTTACAGCTGCTTTCTCAAGTGTCTCTTCTTGTGTTCCACCTTACATCATCTTTTCTCCTATTTCGCTATATCTTCTTCCCACACATAGTTCAAAATTACACTTCAAACTGATGGAAAACTTGTTGGAAATTGTATGACTGTGGAATTTTTATGAATGGGTACTTTATTATTTCTGTTCATTTGTAATGTCATTTTTAACAGGAGACCAACACGGAGCTACAATTACTAGCCCAAGCTCTAGAGTCTTGATTTAGTCTAGCTGCCTACATCAACTGTGTAAGCTATGCTGAGTGATATGATTTCTGAGCCTCTGTTTCCTTCTGTACATAGAGACACTGAACTTTGCACTCAATCATAAGGCTGATATGTGCTGTAGCAATTAATATGTAAGTGCTATAAATATTCCCTAGCATGGAATAAAAGTTATCCATCATTGAATAAATGCAAAAATACAGAACAGATATTGGGCACTAGGCAATTATTTGTTGAATAAATAGGTTTGGTGGCACATGATATGATTGATTAGACTCCAAGAAAGTTTTCCTTGCTTATAAAGAATATTGGAAGTATGATGCATATCACTGGTGTGGGGGGAGGGGAAAATTCTATAGACACTCAGCGGTTCTGGATGACAGAGGCTGTATCCCTGTCAACATATATCTTCCAAGGTGACTCTATATCATTGCACCATTTGTATATCATAGAGAGAAAAGGTGACAAAAGACCCTATTGAAAATATTTATGGTTTGAAACTTATAAAAATAACTAATAAATGTCATTCGTATTTTATTAGCCAGAAATTTCTCATACACCACACTTCACCATAAAAGAGGATAGTGACTACAGATCAGCTCTGAGATCAGGAATAACATAAAATTATTTTGGTGAACAGCTAAGCAGGATATAACACCACAAAAAATTGATTGAGAAAAAGAAAGATTGAGAGTTGGACTTATTAGTCATGTTCAAAAGGGGAGGACATTTGTAAGTATACAGAACTTTTAAACTATATCTATTACAACAGCAGATTCCTGTAAGCAACTATAAATTATTTCCTTCAAACTGAAAAATATCAGTGACTCAGCCATTTAATCAAGGGATGCTAAACCTGGGGCAGCAGGAAGTAATTTTAATGTCTCTGGGAAATGGTAAATGAACCAATGTGACTTGTATCATAGGATGAATGGAAGCTTTTGACTGAGGAGGAAAGCAAATATGTCTACTGGGTTCAAAAACTTCTTATTGTCTAAAAGTACATAGCAACTTAACTTGTACTGTTTTTATTCCAGTTAGGATTCTACCCCTTTATATTTATTCATCAAAATTGTTCTTATCCAGGTTAATGTGATAAATGGAATTAGCAATTTAGTACTATCTGTTTAAGAATATATTTAAATAATGACTACAATAACTGTAATAGCAACTAACAATGACTTCATTACACTGTATCCAATATAATCATCATTAGTGCTACACACATATTCTTTGGAAGTACTACAAAAATACGTTTGTCTATTTTGATGATGTAAACAAAACTGTCATTGGGCACAGTCTAAGGATATCTCCTTCAAAGAAGACACAAGGGCTTCAAATCATCTGCAGATTGTTACAGAAGAGTATCTCATGACCCTCAAGGAAAAGCGTGAGTTTATTAAGGAAAAATAAAGTGTACACACAGAAGGAAGTTTCAGCTCTGCAGGAATGAGACATGCTAGGACTTGGGGGTAGGCAAATTAAGGTAGTTTGGAATGTGAAAAGCTGTGGAATTTGTAAAGTTATGATATGCTTGGGCTTATTTTACAGGTGAAATGAAGTATACTTTTTTATACATGAACAGCAATGCCCCACTTATAGGTTATGATTGCCAGTCATAATACGCTGATTGATTAAGACATTTCCTGGGGATGAGTGAAACACTCTTGTGTCTGTATCTACTTGAAGACATCATCTTGTGTTCTCTGTGTGGTCCCTGACCCTTCATTTTCTGTGTTCTTTGCTTTGTCTCCAGCAAGTGTGTACTGAGTAATTTTATTCACTAAAGCTTTTCTGCCATGATGCACACCTACGTGGAACCAAGCCTATCATGGACTGGCTCCTCTGAAATCACAAAACAGGTTACACTTATTCTACCTTAAAAGATGGTGTCATGTATTATGTCACAGTGGTGAGAAAGCTAATACAAAGAGACTCACATATAAGAGAGGTGCACAGGTCCAGTGCATTCTATTGCTTGAAATATAGAAGTTTAAGTAGTGTAGAGGAAAATATTGGGTAAAGACAATTATATCCTGGAGCTATATTTACTAAAAAGTACAATTTTTAAATTATTATTTTTCTTTCCTTTTCTTTTAAAATCTACCTTTATTGTCTATGCCCCCTAAGAACAACTGCCTCTGTGTGTAAATAACAGCTTGTTTAATTCCAGTAAAGTGCAATATTTCCTTTCATGTAAGTACAGATATAAGTGAAGTTACAGCTTCTAATATTTGCACATTGTTGACATAATAGATAAGCATATAATTGAGATTAGAAGTATGGAAGACAAAATATCTACTAAATTTGTCTGATTTTTAAAATTTTAATCATTCTAAAAGATTTCAAAATATAGCATCAAATTTGAATGTCATTGCCTTAGCTTGACCATGTTTAATTAAAAATGACTATGATTATTCAATTAATGTATGTTGTCATAGAAAATTAAAACAATACCCATATCTGTATCAATACATTGTGTTGGATTGTGGGGATGGTGTGTTAAACTGCAGGAAGAATAGCTTCGTACTTCAAAAATTTATAACATTCTTTTCTAGTAAAGATAAGTTTTCCCAATTCATAGCTTAAAATTCTGGTTATTGACAATGTTGCTGCATTATTTTTCTACAAAGTAGTTTATTTTAAAACTAACTAAAATGATCCACCTGTGTTTATTTTCTATTCCACACTGACAAGTTAGCCAGTCATCAATTGATAAGATTCATCTGCCCGTTCTCTAACTTGAACTCAGACATTTATCCTGACTGGCTCCACTAGTCAGTTTGAGTTTTTACCCCACAAGGCTGAAAGACATTTGTGACATCACAGAAAAAGGACTTCTCAACAGAAAAAAAAAAAGTGCCAGAGGAACCATTTGAAAAAGAAAATTCAATTCTAGCTTTTTGAGGAATCTTTAAACTGCTCACCACAGGAGTTGTACGAGTCTACAGTCCTATCAACTGTGGAGAAGGGTTCCTTCTTCTCCGCAGCCTCACCAGCATTTGTTTCTGGCTAATTCTGAAATGGTAGCCATTCTTTGTGGAGTGAGAAGAAATCTCAATGTTGTTTTCATCTGCATCTCTCAAATGACTAATTATGTTGAGCATTTCTTCATATACTTCTTAGCTGCTCTGACTTCTTCCTCTGAAAAGTATCTGTTCATTTCACATGCCCATTTTTGAACTGGGTCTTTAAATTTTGGTGGGCTGATTTTTTTTAAGCTCTTCATATATTCTAGATAGTAACCATTTGTCTGAGAAACAGCTGGTAAAGATATTTTCCAATATTGTTGGTTGCCTTTTTGCTCTGTTGGTGGTTTCCTTTTCTGTGCAGAAGCTTTTTAAAATACAAAATACTCAAAGTGAAATAGGGTGAAGGGGAAAAAATAATGAGATTATAACAAAAAAGAAAGGAAACAAAGTTTATGTATATAGGGGGTAGTAGGGTGGGTAGGGCTATGGGAAAAATGAAAATTAAGTTGTGTCATGTACTGGTACAAATTCTCATTGTGGAGTGCAACCATGATATGTATATGTAATGTACCAATAAAGATTTCAATTTTAAAAAATAAAGAAAATTTTAAAGGTAGGGATAGAAAAAAAGGATGATGTAATTTTTTTCATATGTGTAGAATGCTTCCTACAACCTAATTAATGTGATCATTAGCTAATTTTTTATGGTATCTAATTATGTTTCCCATTTCATTTTCTGCTCTTCTATACACAATGATTAGTAACTATTTGTTTCCTTTGTGTCCTTCATTTCCTATGATTAAAAATGAATGAAACTCTTTATACCTAAGTTTCAAAAGGAGTGTGAGTAATGTCATAAACCAAGTATTACACAATATCTACTTATCAATTAATTGATAAGATCCATTTGAATTTTCCTGAAATCTAATCATTTCTTGTGCCTACGAATATTTTAGTTTGTTTTTCTTCTAATCCACTGATGTAATTTCAGTAAAATTTCTATCTGATTTGACATCAGGAAACAATTTCTATATGATCTAGTATGCTTAACTTTAAAATCTGAGTGTTTTGAACACTCAATTTTCTAAAACCTCCTTCATTAGCTGGTAGTTAGAAAAAATTTCTAGATATGAGTAAAATGAAGTTTAATATGTTTGTATTTTTGTATCACCCAAAACACAAGCTGGTTCTAATTAACACATGAGAAAACATGCAAGCATTTGACATAGCAGCCAGTATATAGCAAGTGTTTAGTTCTTATCTCCACTTTTCATAAGTACAGAAAACAAATCATTCAATCAGTAGAATTTCTTCTTTAAGAATCTCCATTTGTAATTTCAAACTGATTTTATATTTTAATTAAATTCAATCTAATCATATTTTAATTCTGGTAATAAAGACACCCATGGTCTTGATATCTTTCCTAAATACCTCTAATGCAGCAAGCATTAACTTTTGAGGCTGTGTTTCCACTTGGAAGACTTTTGACTTTTCTTTTTCACAACTTGGAAACTTCTTCACAAGTATGTCCAAAATGATTACCCCTTATGAAAGTTAATCATGACATATAAACTTACTGAAATAGGAAATGCCCAGCAGATTACTAAAGGATAGTTCTTGATGTGTCTGTGCAGATGATTAGAATGTAGACTTGCAAACTGAAAAAAGAGACACACCTTGGATGTAGTGGAACCAAATACAGGCTTGCTTCTTGCCTGGATGGAATACCAAAGAGAAAGTAGAAGGAAAAGTATGCATTTTGGGGAGAGCTCCAGTTTGCTTTAGCTCGTGCATGTTTAGGCCATCAGTCTCTAGTCTCTAGTCTCTTCAGTCTCTATAGTCTCTTCAGTCTTCCACATAGACTCATAAGAACAGTTTTCCATGAGCTTCCAGGCCTCCCACCTTGGACTGGTGCTGCCTCCTTGATCTCTTTCTGAGGTTTTTACCTTCTTAGTTTGAGGAGCTCCACAAGACCTATCCTTACCACACATATTTCCTTTAAGCTTAAAACCTAAACCTTCTAATATCCGAATGTTTGTAAGGTGAGAGACAGAGCATAACCCAGGAGGACGTCTGCTAAAACACCAAAAAATTACTCAAGTTTTTTTTTCTTCTTACAATGAGACATTAGGGAATAAGTGTGGAAATAATGGTGTGAGGATCAAAAACCTGGGTCAAAATCCTCAATATGAACTCATTAAGTATCGATTCTGAATTTACTGGCACAGCTTCTAGAGTTTTTTGTTTGTTTGTTTGCTTTGTTTTGTTTTGTTTTTAAGTGTTGATAGTTTAATTGGTTGGCTGGCTAAAATATGTATGCAAAGGTGGACTACTATAAATGTGCTAGTGATGTCTGCTATTCTTTGATGTAATATTAATGAGAGTATTCAAAAGCCACAAAAGTTAGAACGGCTGGATTTGTCAGATAAACCTACTTTTAGCAGAGATGTTCCAGAATTGACTTTTAAAAATATGTTAAGAATCAGATTTCTGAGGGGGAACATCAACACCTGTGAAGATCTCTATTTCTGCTCACTGGCCACAGTCCTTCATTTGGGAAAATTAAATGGAATGGTTGTAACTGAAATGTGAGGTAAGCCAGGGACCAAGGCTCAGTGCTAGTCAGCAGAGACAAAATGGGCATAATTAATATAGTTGACAGCAGAGATAATTAGTTATTGAATGAATCAAACATATAGACCTATGACATTTCCAATTAAATATAATGTTTCCAGAAGTAAAATAGATACAAATGTTTTCAATGGCTACTTCAGTTAAATGAATAAAATAATTTTATAGAAAATGAATGAACACATACCTGAAATTGTAGCAACACAGAATCATGATCTCTCAAACAAAGCCCAGGCTTGAATAATGTATAAAAAATCCAAGACACCTTGAGTAAAGATGAGATCTGGCTCCCTTAAATAAGGCATTTAATAAATAATCAAACAGTTGTTTTTTCAGTCTTTCTCCCACCCTTTCCAAAGTAACATATGTATTTACATCTGTTATCTAGGAAAAGGAAATGCCCAGATATTTTGAGGACTAGGAAAATGATTCTGAATAATAAAGATTATAGGTGATCTCAAATATTATTATAGTACTCCAGTAGGAGTAGAGACCTAAAGGTAATCAAGCTATCAATAGAATGTCAGCAATGCCTGATTTACATTTCCAATAACTGTAATACAGTTACTGATTTGGCAAATTCATTTTATCCTTGCACTTCATTAAGAAACACTGAGGGCCGGGGAATTAGCTCAGTGACTCTAGCGCCTGTCTTGCAAGCTCAAGGACCCGGGTTCAATCTCTGGTAACCATACACCATACTGGACGTGGAGACTCATGACCAGCAGCAACCAGTATCACATACCACAGTGCCGGGCATGGTGGCTCACGCCTGTAATCCCAGCACTTGGGAGGCAGAGGCAGGAGGATTGCTGTGATGTGAGTTTGAGGCTCAGCTTAGGGCCAGCCTGAACTACAAAGTGAAACCCTCTCAAAAAACAAAACAAAACAAAACAAAACAAACAAACAAACAAAAACCACTGAAAACAATTTGCTTTCAGTGAGAAAAATGAGTGTCATCCGTTCACTCTCCACCTCAGGAAGGATCAACCCTACAGCCTAGTGTCACAATTTTGTTTACATGAATCTTGATCATCTTAAATCTCTGAAGTGATTTATTTCACTTAAGGATGTGGTCTCAAAGTGCATCCATTTATCTAAATATCTCTCTCAAGTTTCTCCTTTTTGTGGCAGAGTAGTTCTTCAATGCATAAAGAAAACACATATTCCTTCTCTTTCCATCAGTTTATGGACATTTGGCTGTTGCCAAGATTCATCTAAACCATGCTGCTATAAACGTAGGTGTGCACATATTGCTGTGGTATGATGCTTTTAACTCTAGGACGATAACAACAAGGGAGATAGCTGGGTCAAATAGAACTTCTGTTTTTAGTTTTGTTTTGTTTCGTTTTGTTTTCCCACGGTTTTTTCATAGTCTATACTTCCACTGACAACACAAGGGATACCTTTTCTTACATCCACCAGCAGTTATTATTGGTTGATTTCTAGATAACAACCACTTTCCTATCACATTCTTTCTGGCATGATGTGGTATAATTTGCATCTGTCAAATGACTAGTGATGTTGAACATGTTTTTATATATATATATGTCATTTCTAGTGTCTATTCATATCTGAGGCTCATTTTTTACATATCCAAGTAATGCATGAATTTTCTAGTGTGAAAAATTTAAAAAAATAAATAAAGATAAAAGATTTACAGTAGATATTGGGAAATAGGAAGAAAATGTTCAAATAGGAAAGGGACCTAGTGAGGGAGAGGAATGAAGGAAAAGGAAAAAGTTTGGCCTATCCTCCAGGAGCTGAGTCCAATACTGAGTCTTCTCCTGACATTTTTCCATGGAGTGATCAGTCAGTTACCTGGGGGTAGGTTGACTATTCTGTAATGGGAAGGGCAGAACTAAGTCCTTGTTTCTGATATTTGTTTACCTTTATTTCCCATACTACTGATGATACTATTATGGAGGGAGAATACTTCATCTACTGTCATGGTTTTTCCACCTCATTACTTCAAAAACAGGAGCTCATGTCATCACCACAGAAGTGGGTCACAGATCTCTTAACTTCAGGCATATGTCAGTGGTTGACATTATAACATAGCTCACTGAACAGTTACCTGGAAGACAGTAAAGTGTACTTCTAGATCACCCATTTAAAGGCAACCCCAAGAACATATAGCTGCCATCAATTTCAGACAATTTTTCACACTTGTTTTGAGTGTGTACTTTTAAAATTCTGCCTAGTAAAACCTTACTACTTCACAGATGTGTTTTTTTGTTCTTTTCTGTGTCGGAAGTCAAACAGCCCTCAACTAACATCATGGGGGTGGTTAGTTAGGGGATCTCCATCTGTTCTATACTGGATCTCGTCAAACACTGTCTGGTGATATCTCTACATGGAAAATCTTTCAGTCATTGAAATATGATTGGAGAATCTTTCAGCTATTAAAATATTCCCAATTGTATGCTTCATGAACAAACTTATGTCACTCTCTATATTACATGTAAATCTACTTTATCTTGCTTGATCAGTTCTTTTCATGGCTAATAATTTTCTATCACATTTTTACTGTGATCACTGGACCTGTACCATTTGTTCTAATCAGTCAGTTTCTTGCTACGTTATCATTACTGCAAATTTGAATTCACCCAATCGATTATGACTCAGTCCTAATCCTGATCTAGAAATCAAAATGTTTGCCTTCTCCATACTAGCAAAAGTTGCTTTAGCCATACCACCCTGAGCTCACCTGCTCTCATCTGATCTCAGAAGCTAAGCAGGGACAGACTTCTTAGTACTTGGATGAGAGTTCATATCACCAAAAGATAACTAGGGAACAACCATCGATATGACAGTAATGTAAACACATCAACCTGATTAGAATCCTTAAGACTTTTCAATATATTTCTAAATATGTTTCCATTTTCTGAGATGCCATTTATACCTTCTCATATTCTCAATTTATGCTCTTAAATTACAGGGAAAATGCAGCTTCTCTTATCAAAGATAATTTCCTTAAATTCTTTACAATCATATCCTCTTCTAGTTTTTCACTCTGTTACCTATTGTTTTTTTTCTCATGAATCTTTTACTTTTTCCTCCCCACTGAAAATTTTCCTGTGGCATTATATTTACTCTCTCTTCCCTCCATTTACTTCACAATCATTTCAATTTTCTTCTTCCGTTAACCACTCCAACTTCTCTTGACGTCATTGCTGATGTTTTCCTGTGAGAATTCTCTTGATATCTTATTTGGCTCATCTTCTTCTAACATTATAGCTTGTGATTAAAAAGAATTCTCTCCTTTTCTTCTAACCCATTAAGTTCTGCTACTATTATTTTTAATTGAAATCTTTATTCATACATTACATATACACATCATGACTGCACTCAACAATGAGAATTTGTACTAGAATATGACACAACTTAATTCTCATATTTTCCAATCCCTACCCACCCTATCACCCCACCTCCTACAAACATAAACTTTATTTATTTTCTTTTTTGTTTTAACCTTATTATTTTCCCTAGTTATATACCCATTCACCCCATTTTGCTTTGAGTATTTTCTATTTCTGCTACTATTTTTTATGCTTTAGTTACAGTCCTTTCTCATTCTCCACTTTTGGGAATTTACTATTATATAAAACAAACTCATGAGCTCTTTCATAACTTTATTTTTTTCTTATCTTGTCTAATGAATATCAACAACTGTAAACCTCATCTACATACTGACCCCTTCCAGGTTTCTATGATAAATGCCAACTTCTTACATGCATTTGAGAGTGTATCTATAACTACCTCAGGACTGTTTCTGTTTGGCTGCAAGAGTCTTGGTCAAAATCATGCTCGCTTGTTAAGTTCTGATTTTTCTTCTGTAATATATCTCATAGTCTATAATAGTAAATGCTACAAATATCATAACTACTATTCTGATTTGAATTTATATGGAAATATTATTTTCTTGGCTTTTTAAACACTCTTGATGGGCCATGATTCCAAGTGAAGGACATTGATAAAATTGGAGCACTTGTTGAGACAAGAGCCAGGATTCTCTGGCCTTATAGGTGATTTAAATAAAAATTGCCTCCTGCTTATCCTCCCCTGCCAGCAGTGTATGGGACACACCTCCCCTTACTCAGCCCTTGGTAGAATGACAAAGTGCATTTAACAGTCAGAGTTTGAGGATAGTGCTAGAATGTCTCAAAGGGTGACAATGGCTAATGATCTGTGTCTTACAG
>PVIR01037035.1:0-15403 GCA_004026965.1 Petromus typicus | reverse complement strand
AAGCTGTGAGCTAACAAGTGTTCCCCAACTTAATGGGAAACTTCAGCAAGAATTTCAAATTTAGTGATAGCGAAATCATGTGCTATGGGTAGTACGTTGTTACAACATGCTGAGATCTGCGCCACAAAAAGCTTTAAAAAGGTGGTAAGATTACAGAGCTATACAGATGACGGTACAAGTCTGTCTTCTCAAAAGAGCATGGGCTGAGGAGCACTTGATATCAAATCAAACAAGATCACAATGCATTTAGCAAGTATGTTTGAGCAGCAACTGTGTTGAGTATTGACTGTGATGCTGTGTACTTCCTTTGCTCTGTAGAATCAAGCTTAGCAGATGCCATTGTCTAGATAGAGGAGTCAACCAGGAAGCATTAGGAAAGCCTCATACGTCTACACAACGTAAGGAGGAGAGGCTGTTTGGAACAAGGGGAAGAGCAAGTGTTCATGTGGGGTGACATATAACAAAGGCCATAAAGACATCAGTGCCCAAAACTAACATTTAGATGACTTTCTCTAGCTGTCCTCTACATTTCTCTAGCTGTCCAGAAGAAAAAGCAAAGTTCAAGAACTGGGATAATTCAGGGCAGTTATTCTTCTAGAAAATGACAAAGAACTAGGAAGCAAGAATTTAATGTATGTCCTTGAAACCAAAATAGTGCTGGGATGTGTTAGCCCATCATATGTGTAACCCTGAGAATGACAGCAGCCTCTATGTATAAAGCCGTAGTATGGGATGTTTTTCACCAAACTTGTTTCAAAACAAGAAGTGCTCTTGAACCTGTACAAGAATTATATTTGCTCCTGCAGCTTTGGAGTTTTGGTTGAAACTCATTGTTGTGTGGCCACCCTAAACTGTATTAGGTCTGAACAGCATGGGAAATGCCCTCTTTGAGAATGGGAAGGGAGCTCACAATCTGGCTTGGTCATTAACTAAGGAAAGACCTCTTGGAAATCTGGGTCTGATCGAAAGTTGTTTCTAAATAAGTGGTGTATGTTCTGCTTCAATCGTACACCATCATTTTAGTGTTTCTATGTGACAACCATGTGAAACAACTACCAACTAATGCACAGTCCCACTCACAAAGGTGCCAGGGGATGAGAGCCCAGCATATCCAGCCATGAGAACCCCCCATGGGCGCCACTTCCACCCCAGCGAATGCTGAGAGATGGACAGCATTACCTCTGATCAGATGACTCGTTCGTTAAAACAGGAGAATAATTTCATTTTATTTTTAGATGTTTACAGAGCTCTGAAGCACTATAAAATAAAAACACTTTCAATTCTTCTAAAATCAAGAGGAAATCAAGAGGAAAAAGAAAACCTCCAAAGTTTCTTCCCTTGCTAGGTTAAAACCTGCACATATTTAGTTTCCTGGCCTGTTCTGTGGAAAACGATCTCCAGGGAAGACTAAAGTGAACAGGAATTTCTCTTTGCCTCTCTGAGAAGGAAGAAGAAAAATGCTTGAGTTTTTCCACCAGTTCTGCAATGACAGAAAAACACTATCAATTTATCTGGCACAAAACTGTGGTGAAACTCACCTACCTAACGTTCGTGTTTCTTTATTCAGGGCAGAGACTGGAAGAGGCAGTGCTGGGTAAACGCGGCCCCCATGGTGCACATTAGGACGAATCCTGGAGGACACTTTTGAACTTTGTTCTCCTCAAATGTATCAAGAGTCCAAGTGACACGCTTTGTCAGTCTGCAAGCTTAAAGTTATTAAGAAGAAGAGAAAACATGGGCTGCAGGTCATATATGAAAGGGAGCATGAATCTAAATTGTACCTAGTGCTCACAAACAACCGGAAGAAGGTCCTTGTCTCTGCAAATTTATCTAGTTGACCTAGGCATTTGGACTGAGGACTCTAACTGTATACAATTTACCCCGACAGAGACCGAGACTACAGATCGCTAAGCAATAACATTGTTTGCCAAAGTGTAGAGACCGGTAGTGCTTTCCACCTTCAGCAATTTAAATAAAGGGACTGCAATTTTTCCAGTGTCTGGCTGCTAACTGCTTTGGCTTTCAAAATCCTTTCCCAGCCATTAATGAAACGATCAGATTTCATTTGAACGTTTTATGAGACTAATACATCAGCCCATGTCTTTCCACACGGGGAAGTGTTAGTCCAAAGCGCCAGAGTACACCTTCAGTTTAAGTACAGCAGATATGAAATCTTCCCTGCTCGAAGAGCTGGTTCCAAAGGGATACTCTTTGACGTCCCACTGAACCTGCTGTCCTGTTTCCCCACCCATTTCAATCTCTTTCTCCTCCTACTTCCTTCCCTTCCCCTCCTCTGTGTTCATTTTCTTCTTGTGACCAGTTGTCCATGGTCGCAATCCCAGGAAGATCCTGTTGAACGTACACGTGACTAGATGACATTCCCTGAACAAAATCAGGGGAAAAGTGGAGAGACCGATGACAGTCTTCACTTTGGCATTTCAAATGTCACTTTTCTCACCTTCTTCCCTCCTCCCTCCCCCTCCTCCCCCTCCTTCTGCATTTTTCTTTCACCACGCTCACCTGGGCTCCTTCTTGCTCTGTCATTTTGATCTTAATCTAAATCTCTCAGGTTGAAAGTTACGGCTCATTCTTTGCAGCCCCTACCATACAAAAAGGAACCTACTTCCCAGTTCAAAGAATCTGGAAAAGCCTTATGACATTCAGTGGAAATAATATCATTCCATCTCCAAGAAGACCTCATCCCCACCCTCTTGGGAGCCTGACATGCTCTGAAGAATCCTGATCTGCTTTCTAGGGCTGAATGACCTCCTGCATGGAGCGCCGGCCATCCCCGCTGACCCACTGACCCAACAGTCCTCAGGGCAGACGCAAGCCAAACCAGCCAAACTGAAACATCACCCACAAAACAACCAGTACTAAGTCATATTTAAGCTAATAAATTTGGGCAAAGTGTGTTGTAAGAAACATGCAGCTGACCCCCTCAATTTTCAATCTTTCATTTTTCTACCCTTCTCCCTCATTTTTTTTTCCTGTGCATTTTAAAGCATCTTGTTCACGCAGTTGCTCTCACCATGTAACACAACGTGGAACCACTTCCTTTTTCTATCAAAACCAATAGTTAGAAAAGAAAGCTAAATTTGATATGGGTCTAGTGAAATATTTTTTAAATGCTAGCAATGGAAAGAAACAATTTAATCTCACAGGTAAGTAGATATTTGATATGTTTTAGATGTATTTTATGAGTCACTGTGTGAGGGTATGAAACACGTGCTGTCTTTGTCTATAAGCAGAGGTAACTAAGTCCTGCCTGTACACAGCGATCCTAAAACCTCAACTTCCAGTATAACTCCTACTTCTGAGGCTACCTACCAGAGTCCCCGCTTGCCTTGTGTCAGCAGAACCACCCACCTCACTTTGAATTCACCATCCTTCCCTACAGCGTGCAGTACACTCACAAAGATGTATGATATGATTTGTTTCCCGCTGGGAACAAATGGTTTGCAGGACAAAAAAAGAGTTGCTGCGAGCAAGTCAGAAAGCATACATCTTGTGCAAAAGCAAAATGCCTTGCTTTGTGAGCCACAAGGAATTCAAAAAAAAAATAATAATGCATCAGTTTTCTCTACCTCTGGAACTGTAGCTTTTTGTTGGCAGTTTAACAAAAAATAAGGAAGACTCCCACATTAAGAAAGACCACACCACACGGATGTCTGATCAAAGAAATAGTGCTTGCTGTAGTATAACTAAACAGCTGGGAATTTTAATTGGCATAGGAAGAATGGAAGCAATTTTGAGATTTTGTTATCATTAACAGTTAAGTGAGTAACGGCTGGCAATGGTCAAAATTATCATTAAATTTAAGATCTGCTATATAATTAGATGCTTAGGAAACCATACTTTAGGCATAATGCATATTTGAGATGAAAACAACTAGCTTGACATTTGACTTCACATAAATCTTGCTTTGAGAGGTGTGTACCTTCTTTATGCTCTTGTAACACAGATCACAGAGGAAAGGGAGAAGCAAATAATCAGGGCAGTGGGAATTTCAGTGTTATGTACAGAATGAGGGACACTGTAAGTAAGAAAGGGACTTTGTTCATACCTTTGTCTTTTGTCTTTCTTGAGTTTTACTGGAACTAAAAGAGAAAAGCCACTAACTTATTTCAGTTACTATGCACTAGCAGAGCTGTTTCTCAGGCAAAGTATAAAAATTAAGTATACTCTCTGTACCTTTAATTTTAAGACAAATGCATTTACATAGGAAACATTCAAGCCATTGTACGATGGAGAAGTGGGAAGTCACTGAAGGCAAACTTGGAGAACAGGGCTGAGTGGACAGGGAACAGACCATTCTTAGTCATAGACTGGTCAAGTCACTGGGCTCAACAAACAGCAGGAAAAACTATATCAAGCTGAGTGTCATTGTGCACACCTGTAATCCCAGCACTTTCACGAGGCAGAGGTAGGAGGATTGCCATGAATTCAAAGCCAGTCTGAGCTATGCAGTGAGTCAAAGCCAGCCTGAACTATATAGTAAAACCCTGTGTCAAACAGAAAAAGGAAAGCTTGTATTCAGAATAAGCACTTTGACTTCATCTTACAGCAGAAAGGGATATGAGATTCATATTTTAGAAAATTGTACAAGAAGAAAACTTAATTCAGTATAGTCAAATACATAGTCAATAGCTATTCAATTACTTAAATCAAGATAATGGTCTTACATATAAGTAACAATGTAATCTGTCCTGTGGGAAAACTGTGTTTATAAAGTGGTAAGACCCAGCATTCAAGCAAGACTGTATTGCGTCACTATCATACTTTTTTTATGCATTGATTGCTTCTTCCCAATGACAAAAAAATACAAAAAAAAAAAAAAAAACTAAAAGGCTTGCTATTATCTAAATTACCATGATTTTCTTCTACAATTCCTTGACCACAATGACATCAGTAATGGTTTGAGAGATTTGATGTAAGTGCGATCAAATAAACATTGCCATGCCTACTATTAATGTCTACAACTCGCCTAGGGGAAGGCATCGCTGAATGGGCACAGCATATACACTGCTGCCTGTGGACCCTGGCTGTGCAACAAGTGATATGCATGGCACCAAGGGGCCTGTACAAAGCTGCGCAAATGGCCTTCTTTTGTGAAGACCCATTGTTATTATTGTGTAGATGCACCCCCGAGCTTCATGTGGTCATAGGTTGGGCTTTTCCGAGGTGGCTGGATCTACATGTTGGGATCAAGGGTGTGTGATTACTAAATTAGTCCAGTAATGCATTTGGCACAGTTCTTGGCAGGATTAAAGCTGCCCCATGCTAGGAGTGAGTGCTACCTGCCCCAAATGGCTAAGCTGGATGAGCTATTAGGGACAGAAAGAGGTTCATTGCTGGTTGCTTGTTGCTTGCTTGGCTGCTTGCTGCTCTCTGCCTGCCTTGCTTTGCCATGGACTGTTTCTCCACTCCGATGTCCTTCTGCCACACCACACTGCTCCAGAGCCATGTGACTCTGGACTAAAACTTCTTCAGCTGTGAGCTGAATAAATCTTTCCTCCCTTAATTTTTGAGTATTGGGTATTTTGTCTCAGCAACAAAAAAAGTACGTGAGCCACTTGTCTATTTTCCTCTCAACAGGACTTTTTGGGGAAAAAACACCCTAATTTTATAAGATGATCCTCAGACAGGCAGCTGCAGGGCAAATTATGTGCCATGTTTTTTTTTTTTTTTTTTGTAGATCTCACTAAACACAAGCAAAAAAAAGAAAAGAAAAGAAAATGAGAACATAGCACATATACTGCTCAAGAGAAAATTGTAAGCACAGATGGCAAGGAACAGAATCTGAAAAAATATCTGCTCTCATGGCCCATGAGTTGGGAAATAAAGAGATAAGTCTATTTGCCAATAACTGAATGCATCTAGTGGTGATAATCCAAACATAAGGAGAGGGACCATGCACTGACCACAGTTCTAGAGCCTGCATGTTGCCACAAAGTGGTCCCGCAGACTAGGGTAAGTACCACAAGGCCATGAGGGAAGGACATTCCGAACACAGAGGAGCAAACACCAGGCCTGTCAACGAGGCCAGCACACACCCACATACCCACACCAGCAAGCTTGTAAGTCCCCATGCCCAGAGCATGGCTACTACTGTAAAGATCTGGGGCTTTTCCACAGAGTGAGTAGGTGTTCTAGAATGTACTGATCCAATAATGTCAGACCTAAAATTTAAAAGAACCACTCTGGCTGCTGTATTGATATGAACTATAAGAAGGGAAAGAAAGGAGCTAGTCAACAAGTACAAACTACCAGCAAATAGGAAGAATAAGTGTGAGTATTTACTGTACAGTCAGGGGAATACAATTAACATAGTTATACTTTACAATAGCTAGGAGATAGAAAAGTGCAAGATCCTAGTTCAATTCCTGGTACCACTAAAAAAATAAAATAAAATAAAAACATACAATAGCTAGGAGAGCTGCTGAATGTTCTCACCACAAAGAAAAGATCAATGTAAAACATGATGGATCTGTTAATTACTCTGATCTTACAGCCCTAATTATTATTTATTATTTACCACCCTTTAACCCATACAAGGTACAACTATTCTGAATCAATTTTTTAAAGAATTTACCATAGATACACAAGGGCAGAAGTAGGAAAGTAGGAACTAATCTAAGTTCACTTGACAGGTGATGGCTCATAACTGGGACATAAAGGGGACTAGAAGGGAAATTGGGTGGATTCTGGCTCTGCATTGGAGTAGGGCTATGTTTACAGAAGGAAATTAAGTCTTGAGAGAGCAACACAGTTGCCCTCAGCAACTGGAACAAAGAAGCTGCCATTTCCTGGACTCGAAGTCCGAAACAGCAAGTTCCCTGGCGCCCTGAAACTGTTCTGTCACTAACCGGCCCAGCTGGCCTCAGCGTCCAGCTCATCCTGCCTCAGCCTCCCTAAGTGCTGGCATTACGGTGTGTGCCACTGCACCGGGCTCACTTGGGGATCTTCAGCATCATGCCTGGAGGAAAAAGCTCTAGTTCTAGTTCTAGTTTGGAAATATTTCTCCTGTTACCCAAATAATACTTAATCCAAGAAATACGGCCTCCCTCATCTATGCCCCAGCTCTGGGTCATGACGGCACCTACCTCATTTGCCTTTGTAATTTACACACATGCTGTGTTTCTGTCTTCTGCCCATTGTTACATTCTAGGAGCTGGCATGAAGCATTGCACCCAGAAGGTGTAACATAGTCTAATACATAGAATCCACAGAAGTAATTTAGGAGACCATACATTCTCTCAAAGGAGCACTGATATAAATTGACTATCTGTTGTGTTGTACTCATGAATAGTTTTAAATGGATGTGTCTATCAAATATAAGCATTAAGCAAACCAATTAAAATTGAGTATTATGATTTTCTTAGGCTTTTATGTTCAACACACCTAATGCTACAACTGCTGGCATGTGAATTTTAAATGTCACTTGATTTTAAAAGTGAATTGCCTTGAACCTTCTTAGACAGCACTGATAATTTCTTTTCTTTTCTTTTTTCTTTTCTTTTTTTTTTTGCCACTGGCTATGTAAAACTACTACATGTGATTCTACTTGAAACACGTTAAGCCTCCTCCAAGTAACATAGTGCCATGAGTGCTCCTTAAATATGGTCTGTGGTTTTTCTAACAAAGCTGCTAACACAGCTTTGTTAGACAGAATGTGTCATACTCAAGAGGTATACTATAAATGTATTCTATTTGCACAAGTAAAAGGAACAAAACCATACTCACATTTACTTTAAAATAGTGTTGACCTAGGACTTATTAGGCAAATGGACTCTTAAATATGACCACAAACAAAAACAGATCGGCTCTGTCTAATGGACCTGGAACTTAGTCTTCTTGGACCTCTGGCAATTCAGCACCCTCTGCAGAGGTACTGATTTCATGTTTTCTTTCTCTTGTAGCCTCTTACTGAAAAATAAAGTCAGGAAAGAACCTTGGACAGATGCTGACGAGGTTCTGAGCACCTTCCATATTCCAAGTACTGTGATAACGGATAGCATCTCATTTCTCTCTCATGCCAACTCTGTAGTAACCATTGTCCCTATTCTCCAGAAGAGACAACTGAGGCTCAGAGAGTACACAAAACTCACCTAAGGCTGCACCACCAGCCAGCGCAAGGGTCGCTCAGGGGGCTAAGAGCTCGGTTTGTCATTGTATGAAAAACTGCCCCAAGCATCTCTAGCTGAATAATTTGTGCGTTTTAAGCTAGTGACAAAGTCTTAAACAAACCACACCACGTGGCAGGTTTCAGACATTCATCAGGAGACAGAAAAATACAGTTGGAGCAGAAGGTTTTGAAATCATACTTTCCTGGAAATCCTACATTAAATATTATACTCCACCCCTTCCTCCCCAATACACAGACTTACAAAAACAAATCCTACATTTTTTACTGTATTATTATAAAAGAAAGACACTCTCAAAGTGTGAGCTGTGAGATCTAATAATATCCAAAATACGGACTTACATGTTACCTAAAAATATATTTTCATATAGCTTTTTTGATATCCCTGGTGTATAATACACATCAGTCATGTTAACATTCATTACACATGATGACAATATAATTTTCATTACTAGTGTTTTTTTTAATTTAACTTACCATGTCAAAATACAAGAAAAAAATTGAACAAAGAGCCCTATGTACTGACAGTATTTTCTTTGCATTTAACATGAAATGTCTTTAGTTTCTTTCACTGTGCATTACTACATGTTAAACATCTTTGAAATATTTGGGTTGTGTTCAAAGTGGCTTCTAAACTCTACTAAAGGGACTGATGACAGAATTTGTGCCATCCTAGAGGAGAACTGAATGTGTTATTTGAAAGGTAACTTGTACTCTTGCCAAACTTTCCCTCTATGGAAAACCATTTTCTTCCAGAAAAATAAAAAATAAAAAAAAGCTCTTTGTTATATTTTCCCAGAAGTAGATCAGCCAGGTTTTAAGTCGATGTTTTTGCTCAGCTGTTTTCTGGTCAATTTTGTACAACATACTAATAACCAATATGGGTGTCTATACCCACACACCCACATAGTCGCTGTGTTTTCATACTCACTGTACTAACTAAAAATAATTACAGACTAATCTAATATTCTCTCATGAATCATTACTCAGAAGGGTTCAATTTTGAGTGAGTTTTATCCATGGCTATGGAAGGAAAGTGTTTTCTAATTTAGAATTGTCCAACAGGAGAGGAATCTAAAATATTAGTAGATAAATCAAACCTCTGCTGATTAAGTTTTAACTAGATAAGAAAAAACTGTATAGCAATTTTTTAAATGTATACTAGAAATCAGCCATTTCATACCAACAGATGTCAGGATGTATAGCTTCAGGGTTTACTGATGATACATTCCCTCCATTCTCTTTAATAAATGAGGCCAATAATGGTACCCACTTCAGGTGAGGGTGGATTAAAAAGATGATATTGGGGCAGGGATTTAGCTCAGTGGTTCTGGCATCTGTCTTGCAAGCACAAGGGCCCAGGTTCGATTCCCCAGTAACCATATACAATACTGGGCATGGAGACTCGTGCCTAGCAGCAATCAGTACCACATACCACAGTGCCAGGCGTGGTGGCTCACGCCTGTAATCCCAGCACTCGGGAGGCAGAGGCAGGAGGACTGCTGTGATATGAGTTTGAGGCTGAGCTCAGGGCCAGCCTGAACTACAAAGCAAGACCCTGCCCCCCCCCAAAAAAAGATGATATTATTACAGGTTTGACCCCACATCTGGTACACAATGAAGCTTCCAAAAATACTATTATAAATTACTATTATTACTATTATTATTCTGCTTTTATTTAGCTGTCACAAAGTGGATTCTCCAATTAGGGGGCTCATTAAGGACCTGTTTGTTTTATTTTTCCTGGGAATAAACAATTTCAGTAATACTCTTTGGTAAGTTTGAACAGTCCTCCCCATGTGTGTGATTTTATTTTTGTGTTTTTATGTTATCTCCCCTGGATGGATGGCCATGAAAAAGATAACAACATTTCTTTTATTCACTTTGATCTCCTCCACAATAGTTACTGAATCAATATAAAAAAATATAAACATACATATTAACATGAATAAATTAATATAAAATAACAATTGGTTTACTGGTCCTTTGAATTCCTACCAAAGTAATAAGTTAAGCCGTTGTATAATAAGGTATCTTTATTAAGCACTAATGTAAGATTTGAAATCCGTAAACATCTTATGGACAATTCCAGCCATTCAAACTAAATGCTACCTTAAGCATTAAGGGACCCAAGAAGAACACAGGAACACGTATGATTCTGGCCAGAGCCAACACGCAGGGCACCTTCTGGTACAGTCGGCCGGTGCAGTGAGAGGATGGAATCGGGGTCATGGAAGTCTACCCTAAGCCAAATCCTAGCTGGGACTCGCTGACCTGAGTTCTCAAGGGGCTACTTCCAGGTTTCGCAGTGCAGTGAGGCCAGGCCAAGAGAGGAGACAGTGACGAAAATGGGGACAAATGTACTTTCAGAAAGCTCCCCTCAGACTCTAATGACATCCCTCAAAGCCTCCATCTCCTCCCTCACCAACGAAGGTGAGAACTATTACATTTCCAAGCGATCTAACAAGTAACAACTCTCTTCCTGACCAGAGTGCTACACACCTGGGACCTAAGACCATAACTTCACCTTTACCACTGAGGACGCTGAAGCTGTGAAGTGTGGCCAACAGCTGTGACCGAGTGGGGTTCTTCACAAGGACTCCAGCACTGCACGGACTGGCCACACCCACTCCACACGGACCCGGGGGGCGACCTGTGCCCACGCGCCACACTTAGAGCTCAGTCCTGGTATGGGCGTAGCTGAACACCCTAGAGAATAGATGCCCATCTTCCCTCAACGCTTCCCCAACAGCAAAGTGATCCCTCCCACCCTGGAGCAAATGAGTGAGATGTAAAACAGGGAAACTAAAACTAAGCATGAGATGAGCAACACCCTTAATGCTGAATGTCTAAGCAGACAGTGAGGTAGGTAGGTGCATTACGGTCAAATCTGATGGTGCAATCTGACTATCTGCACGGTGTCTGCCCTTCTCGATGTGCTGCTAACTTGGCTCAGGCAGAGGCCCGAGTTGACACCTAGAGGTGCATGTTAACACGGTCTGCTGCCGATGCTACACAACACAATTCTGTGATCTAAAGATTCTGTGATTTACTGCTGCCACTGGTACTAAGCCAATGTGACAAAAAAAAAAAAAAAAAAAAAAAAGCTCAGTTGTATAATGCTATGAAATTCTGCTTCTTTATTCACCTGTCAGTACCATTTTGAGGCAAATATTTATTTCAAAACCCTTTTTCCTGAGGCAAGCATGAATTTCAAATACCCTTCTCTATGTTCCTCGAGCTAATTCCTGGACTTACTACAGGCAAAATGTAATGGGCCAACTGGTAACTTTTGTCACTTTTGAGGTTGTCACACAAATGGGGCAACTAAACCCTCCTGATTTCTAAAATGTGTGTGTGAGTGACTGTAATATAAAAATATACACTTTTTTAGAGAAGGGACTGTGAATGAAAGTTTGTCCTATAGCTGTATGAATTCATAGAAGGAAATGTCCCAAAACATTTGACATAAAACATTGGAAATATGACTCGATCTATCACTGGAGTATCCACTCGGTAGTCACTAGTTACATGACTATTTCAAAGGCAACAAAAATTGAACATTTATCTCTTCAATCTCACTCATTTCATTTCATGTGCTTAAGGACTGGTGGGGTACCTACTGACTGGTGGACAGAATATTCCTTTCATCCAATAAGGTCCACTGTAACCACTGATTTTGGGGTAACACTGCCTAAAAAGACTCATTGTTAAATAAAGGGCATTGAGAAGTTCAATTCACATTTAGTAAACAGTGAATATCCTCCAAAAATGGAGTAATAAAATATTTCTAAGATTATCTTAATTTCATTAGTCCTATTTAAATGAAGACTTCCTGACCTTGCATGCTGTTATCAGTAATCACTTGAGTCTTCAAGTGATCAGAGAGACCACCCTGCTGCTGTTCTTGGACTTCACATGTATTCAGGTCTGTACTGAGTATTTCATAAGACAACTTCTCTGCAGATGACTTGAAAAGTATAAATGTTATTGGATGGCATGGTGTGACATAAACTTGTAGCTACTGTTTGTTTTTAGGTCAGCTATATATTATTTATGTACTGCAGAATATAGTGTGTACACTAAATGTGTAGTACAAACAGACAAAGATCGAGAGAGAAATAGCTTGAGAAAGAATAATGTAGTTGAGAGAATGGAAGATAATTTCATATTCATTGCACAAAAATGAATGAATTAGCAAAATTTTTCCATCAAAATGATGTCAGGAAATGGAAAGACCTCTCAAAATATTAAATGTGAAAAGATTCTAATATAAGCTGATTGTTAGATCCTGAATTCTGTTAAGAGCTCAGTTTTTCCATTTCTTACATTCCAACTCTCAATAAAGGTGAAAATAGCAAAGCCTAGAGCACTTTTGACAAAACATGAGTTACCATTATTCTTTCGAAAAGGGATACAAGGACAAACATGCATGAATACACACAGTAGGAGTAGTCTGAGATGTCTTTTCCTAATCAATTAAAATACTCTTCTGCTAATTTGTATCACAGTAATTCTTTTTTAAAAAATTCAAATCTTTATTGGTACATTATGAATACACATCATCATCACATTCAACACTGAGAGTGTGTACCAGAATAGGACATGCCTTGATTCTCATTTTTCCCCTTCTCCCACCAGCCCTGCAACCCTCCACCCACTATATATATAAAATCTGTATCCTTTTCTTTATTACTATCACATTCTCACAGTAATTCTTAAGTATCATTCTGTTGCCTAACGTCCTAGGGACTCACACAGTCTTTGTTTACACCTTCTTAATGTACTACACCCTTAGTAAAGGCTCTGTTACAATCAGGCACCCCACTTTACTTATTTTTGCTTATCTCTGAACATCTAATATAATGTTCTATTTCATTTACCTTAAATTATTTTCATTTGATTTGCTATTACTGACCTAAAATTTCAAAAGATCTCAATTCAGAACAGTAGCAAACTATCTTGATTTAAAAACAACAACAACAAAAAAAGATCAATAGTAAGGCAAAATAATACAGCTTTGGATTCATACAGACATGACTCCAAATTCCAGTTTCATAATTAGTGGCTTTCAAGCTTTTCAGACTTTGGATTGATGGCAATCACAGAGAAAGAGCGTATGTGTAAGGCCTCCAGCATAGAACACAAGACCTTTCATTTTCATATAAACCCCACAGCTCCAGCCTCCCCAGGACTCTCTTTCCCAGGTCTGAGGGGTTTCAGAGAATCAAGATCTTGGTCACCTTGTCCCAAAAGAAACATCTCTAGGTGACAACTGCTTTACAAACACTGGATTATAAAGCTCAGCACCTCTGAGCTTCTGTTTCTTAATATTAAAATCATATAACTATGCATTCTCTATGAACTCCCTGACAGGACTGCAAGCTGTACACAAAACACCTATCATTGCGTTAAAAAAAAAAAAAAGCAGACACTCCCAAATATCACCTAACAATTTTAGTTCCTAATAAAAATATTCAAACTACAGACCAAGCCAGTAAAAGCTTTTTGTCGGATGCCTGACAGAGGAATAGCTGATTGACTTTTGGAATGAATAAGCAAACAGCATTAGCCACATTAAAATGAGTCATTTCATATCTATATCAAAGGTGTATCTAAAGCAACACATCAATGGAGGGCGGCAGTAGCCAGGACTGAGGACTGTGTGTTCAGCGGCAGCAGGACGAAGGAAGTGCACCAAGGCACTGTGTAACACCGCTGCTGTTTGCCGATGCTAAGGGCAAATCTTTGAATGGCCATGCCTGAAAGGTTCTCAAGAGACCACACGGAATAACTCTCAGGTGAACAGGTACTTCCTGTACTCATGGGTCAAGCATAAAGGACTACGGTACTCTTTTCAAGCCTGGTCCTGACATTTAACGAGTCTGGTTTTGCAGTTAGGTCTCCCTGCACAAATTCAGTCATCCATTTGAACCTTTTTTTTTTTTTTTCACCACACAATGAATGTTTGAACAGGTTTTCGATGCTGAGCCTAAATGTGACTGCAATTTAACCTGCAACTCGTCACAGCTGCTCCACTTCCAACTTCAGGGCCTGATGGGTCCACAGGTGGATCAGGTGCTGTCCTCCAGAGAGCACACAGCCATCGCCTAATTCTAAAAATCCAAACCCTCCTTCACTTCTTGGCTACCGGAACACCTGCCACGAAGAGGAAGCACAGGGTGCCAGGTACACACAGTCTCTGGCTTAATGACGGTATTTGAAAGATCCAGGATTAAATACTGGCGGATGGAAACAGAGATCAAACAGGGCACATATGGCAAATAACAAGACACTAAATAGAGGCCAAGTTTTAGAAATAAATGAACCAGCAAGAAGCTAAAAGCAATGTAATGTTTTGTCGTATCATTCATCAATTTCTGATTCAAGAGAATATTAACAACTAAGCTTTTAAATTAGAACAATAACTAGCAGTCCCGGTACGATGGCTTGTTCAAAGATAATGTGGAACAAAATGACATACATGTAGTGAACACCAGAGACATAACAAAAATATACCTAGAAAGCGGGGACAGCATATAGCAAATACAAACCGAATTATCTTATTAAGTTAAACACTCACATGTTCAGGAGACCATATTTAATTCTTATTTTCCAAATACACCATATAAAACCCATACAGTGTACACCTATTCTTAAAAGAAAGACAAAGTATAATTGGGACCACATACATAATAAAACATTTTGGTTTCATTGAATTTAAATTCTACATTCTTACATCCTAAATGTTCAATGTCTTTCATCTAAGCAGAGGCAAGTTATGTCTTCTGCACATATATTTTCTCCTTCAAATATTAAGAAGCAAAATATAATCACTTATTGCCTATTGTGTCATAAGTTTTTCCTCTGTCTTTCTTTCTTTTTGGGGCATATTGGTGTCTCTCAAGGGTGAGAATAGCTTATACAAGAGTGTCAACATTGTCCAAAACTTTCATAAGGAAACCAGGACCTGGTGGCTGCCTTAGGGCCTGAAAGGAAGATAAAACTCAGATAACAAGAATTAAAGGCAGAGCTTCCACTCCTTGGAACAAGAAGCTGTTCCCCAGGAGGACTGTCCATCGCTGGATATATGTGTCTGTTGTCCATGGCCTGCGCTGGCATCCTGAGGTGCAGCATCACTCCAATCCTGACACGATGGTGAAGCATGCTCTGTTAGAGCCATCCACTATGGGTCACCTGAAACTCATCTTCAATGGAAGCACAGACCATCCCCAAAGCTGATAGCTGGATCCAGTC